>JAZGTJ010017655.1:0-10551 GCA_036877575.1 Botia almorhae
TTGGTGTACGGTCATCTTGAAAACCCTGAGTCCAAATAAACAATCGTGCTTTTGATTTTATTTAATTCCTCTGTTCTGTCAGGAATAAAATGAAGGATCAGGGTTGATTTTTTACAAACTCCAGTATTTGCAGAGTTTAAAACAGAAACATTGGATGTCTCTAAACACCCGCCAGATTCCTGTCAAACTAGCTAGTCATTATAAATGTAAGTCTCCGTTTTAGTGAATGTTACCTGTAACACTGTGGAAACCCCCTTTTTGACTGAGTCTGTAAGTGTGTGTGTGTGTGTGTGTGTGTTTTTCCATCCTGGTTTGCTCCAGCACACACAATCATACATGCATGCTTAGGCGGAACTAAAGGACTGGCTCCACACGACATATGAGCAGCAGACAGAGTCATCCATCTACAATGTGTGTTAGAATGCTGGGCAAAATCCCATCTACTCAACTAACCGGAAACTTGCTCATAACATTGGCTAACGTTCTCTAAAGGTTCTCTCAAAGTTATCCAAATCATTATTGCAGTAACATTGGTAGGATATTTTTATAAGTTATATATAAAGTTATATATCATGTATATCAATAATATGATTCTTGTTGTTTGTGGAACATTTTAAAAATGTTTTAAAAGGTTACAGAATTAATCAAATGTTTGAATAACATTCTTAAAACCAAGCAATAACGTTAATACAACATCTAAAAAAATTGACATTTTGAACATTCCTAGAACATTCATAATAACATTTTTAATGTTTTTGTTACTTACTGGAAACATTTGGGAAACATTCTTAAAACCTGAAATGGCAACTGGGTATATGACTACATCTCTGTTTAAGGAATGCATTGATTTAATTGACATGACTCCTGTGTGTGTGTGTGTGTGTGTGTGTGTGTGTGTGCATGCGGGAATGCTGTCCACCCAACACAAACATCATCACCTGTAACAGGTGACCTCTAATTCATCACTGTAGAATAGTTTTACATGTAGATGTACATGTACCCAGAGCCAGCTAACAGGGAATGTTCTTAGAACGTTGGCTAGCATTCTCTAAAAGTTCTCTCTAGGTTATCAGTAAATGTTTTTACAGTAACATTAGTAGAATGTTTTTCAACGTTATATGTCATATATCAAAAACATTCTTAGGTTAGTGAAGGATTTTAAAAACGTTTCAGATTTTAAAAGTTGTTTAAATAACGTTCTTATAACAAATCAATAATGTCAATATACATCTAAAAAAACTGGCCATTTTGAACGTTCCTAGAACATTCAAAATAACTTTTTGTTACTTTATAGAAACGTTCTTACAACCTAAAATTGTTAGCTGGGGAGGAACATTTCAAATTTTAGCATAAAAGGTAGCTTGTTTGTCTCAGATGTTTTTTATGACATTTATTAGGAACAAAGATAGAAACAAAATGCAGTTGTTGATGAACAATAAAATGAACTAAAATTGTTTAGCTGATGTTTGAGATCAAACTGACCCTCTGTTTTTTGAATGCAGAAATGTGGTTTCTTGGCCAATCAGAGCACGGTGTGAGACATTCTAGAAACCTGAGAAAAATGGAGCAAATTCTGGGGACTTAAGCAAACGTCCCTATTTGCTCTCCATTTACTCTCCTCTTGCTGTCTAGAAGAAACAAATGAGATGTTAAGGAGATCTTATTTGTGAGTTTTCTTTCCTGGGTGTGTCTGTGTGTGTTTTCCTGCCGTGATACATGAACACTACTTCTGTTAGAAGACGGGTTTTCATTCATCACACCAGTGTGTGTGTGTGTGTGTGTGTGTGTGTGTGATGCTGATCTTGTCTACACAGATAACCTCATATCTATTTCTCAGTGTCGGTGAGACAAGACTGGAGAAGTTGGTCTGATTGTCTTCACGGTTCAGAGAAGGTTTTTGTGCTTGCACTCTTCCCTAAATCAACAAGTTCTTACAGCACTTATGGCGTCTGAACCTCACACACACACACAAACAGCTGTCGTTCTCGCACCCCCATTGATACATCATCTGAGGTGGCTTTGAGGATCAGCGACATTTTCATGGATGTTAAAATGACATTCCAGTAATTTCCATGGATCATAAAGACCTGCAGCTAGCAGCATGAGGCATGAACCACCATATGATCTAAGGCACAGATGTGAGGATAACACACACACACACACACACACACACTCTCTCTCTCTCTTTCACACACACAAATGAAGCAGTCTGTTACAATGGAGTGGGACTGATAAGAGAGAGAGAGATGCCGATTGGCAGGAAAGAGGGAGGAAAACAGCTGAGACGTTTTTTTAGATGGAAGTATTTTTTGGCAGAGCTCGTCCATGTAGTTTTGTTCCCCCCCCTCTCTCACTCTTTCTCTCTCTCTCTCTTCCCTTCTTTCTCTCTTTCCTTTCCGCCAACAGCCTTGTTAAACGTGATGATGAAAACATTTCCACATGTGCTACTGGTTTGGCCTCTGCTCACAGCGCACAAAAACGCCTTGTGTCTCTATTACAGCATATCCTGATAAAACTCTGAGTCGTACAATAGCTGACCGCTGTTTGACGTACCGCACCAGCACTGAGACGCGGCCAGATATTGTTTGATTATTCACAGTAATTCATTTAAACAGAGTGAAACTTTTGACGTGTACTCATTGAAAAGTTATGGATTCAGATTGCTGTATGGAAATCTGGAAATCTTGAGGTTTGTCAGCACAAAACGGTCCAGAAGTGTGTTTAAAAACGTCCATTGTGTAAAAAGGTTTAAGCGACTGACTCTGTGATGGCACGGCAATCAATCAAGCTCATCAGATGGATTTGGAACGATTACCTTGAGCGAGTAAAACTCTTCAACTCACAGGGTACATTTTTAACTCTCTCATCAATGTGGGCTCATTCATTTATATTTAAACTTCTATTGCTTGTATATACAGGCAGTTATACAAACTAACGTAACTCGCACTCTATTTGCCAAAAAAATGTGATGACTTAAACTTGAGGAAGTCTCTGATTCTCAAAAAGAGTTTTAATTTATAAAAGGGCATTTTGTCTCCAGAAGTATAAGGTAGCACAAATGCACACAGCCATGCGCACACACGTTCAGTTGTGTAGTTATTATTTTCAAGAATGTTCAAATCATTTCAGACAGCGACTGCATGTCGTCACGACACTGAAGTTCATTCTTGTTGTATACCATACAATGAGTCTGTGCAATAGCAAACCTATTTCAGAGTAATTAAGTAATTTCTGCCTCTGTCATTACAGCTGAGAACCTCTGAACCAATCAGCAAAGAGAACGGTGCCCTTGGATTGACCCTCAAGACAATGATTCCCTCTTTCTGTCCTCTTCTCCAACTTCCCTGTTTCTTTTCCCATGTACCCGCATGCCTCTCTCTTTTCTCTCGCTGTCTTTTTAGGCAGTGTCTAAAAAGAGCCGTCACAGTCATAGGTGTAGAACTGGTGGTACCAGATGTAAAATTCTAAGAACTGGTCATTTGACCACATCCCCATAAATTTCTGTGGTGATTGTGCCCCGATTCACCTCAACCGACTATGCTTCTGAACTTCTGCTTCAATCTTTCAGTGTAGTAAAATTACCAGCTAAGAAGGAACGTTCTCAGAACGTTCTTTAACAGGTCTCTCAAAATGTTCTTGCAGCAACGATATATACATGAAAAGTTACTCTTCAATCGCTAGTGGAACATTTTAAAATGGTTATATATGTGCATTTTATTATTTATGTTAGTTTTATTTATTTCCTATATATAACAGACCTGTAACCCAGTTTTGACCCATTAGAGAATCATGTATATCTGTACTGACTTTCCACTGACTTTCATAAAAAAGAAAGAAAGTCCATTTCTCCAGCGGTGAAGGACTGGATCGATATGTGCTGTGCATCCGTGGGTTTGTTTGTTGTGTGGTGGAGCGTGTGTGGGTGTCTTTTGGGAGCGTGTGTGTTGTTTAATAATATGGTGATAGTGTGATTTTGTCACGCAACACTCCCACCATCCAGAAAACACAAAACTCAGGATGCCAGAAGTCAGACATCATCCTTCAAATGTTTTATTCAGAGATTTGAAGCTGTCTTCAGAAACAGTGGCAGCTTTGCTCTCCTGAGAATATGTGCCTGACTGCACAATGTACTGTGTTTGCTGGACAGAAAGAAATTGTTTGGGGGCAGAAAACCCTATTCTAACATGGGGTCATTCTCTCTCTCTCTCTCTCTCGCTCTCTCTCTCTCACACACACACTCACACATACACAGGTTTGACTCTGTTACTGAGGACATGCCATAGACATCCATTGTTTTCATATTAGGCTAATTAAGTTTTCTAACCTTTTGTACCCTTAAACATTTATCAGGCAAAACTGGTGATTATTCAATTTGAAGTACTGTGTTTGTGAGGGCATCTTTTAAAAACTGCAAGTAGAAGCCAAACCCCTCCCCTGTCTCTGTCTCTCTTTCTCTCTCTCTCTGTGTCTCTCTCTGCCTCTCTCTCTCTGCATGAATGAGGTCTGTACTGGCGGCATCAGCTAATCCCGATGGAATGTAGCAGGAATGTGAAAGATGAGTCAGGGATTGAGAGAGAGATTGAGAAAGAGGGATTATGTGGGTAGCATATCAGGAATTATCTAATAGTCCTTCCTCCCGACTCCTAAATGACCACCATGTAGAGAATCGAGTGATTCAGCAGAGAGAGAGAGAGAGAGAGAGAGAGACTCTTGAATGTTATAGATGAGCTGTATTGTCATAGATGTGACATCAAACAAACTGATTTAAGATGGGGATCTCAAAGTGGCTTATGTGTTTTCATACTGTATATGGTCTATTATCCGTCCGTCTGTCTAGCTAGCTAGCTAACAACTGTAGACACATTACACACTACACATAGACTTTTGTTGTGTGAATTTTCAGAGTGCGAGACCTCTGCTCTAGATTTCACCGGTATAACTGCACTCCAGTCACAGCAGTTCACTCTGTCAGTCAACGGCCGATAACGGCTTCCAGAGGATTCTCCCACGATCCTCGGTCTGTCTCCACACCTGGGTGGTTCGTTCCATACTTTCTCCGTATGAAATCCTGTCTCTGTGGAGATGTGAGGCGTGTTTTATCAGGACCCGTTCGTTCGCGCCGACGGTTGGAATATTTCGTAAGGTTTTAGTTCTTGTAAACCGGCTTGTCTGCACTTGTCTTCGGTTTCTGTTGGATGTTTTTCATTTTGAAATCAGGACTAACCAGACAATGTGCACGAATTACTGTAACTGCCTGTCTGCAGGGCATCTTTTTCTCATAAGCTTTTGTGCCTGGGTGTCCGTCTGAATGCTTGTAGGGGAAAAGCTAACGCTAACGTAAGGGAACGTTCGCAGAATGTTGGCTAAATGTTCCCTCAAAGTTCCCAAAAAACGTTCCTGCAGCAATGTTAGCAGAACTTTTTTAGCCATATATTAAAAACGTTCATTCTTAAGTTGTTAGTAGAACGTTTTTAAAATGCCACAGAAGTTAAAAAGTTTGTATAATGTTCTTATAGTGTTAATTTAATGTTTAAAAAACTGGACGACCCAGCTGACAATTTTAGGTTGAATGTTTCCGGAACGTTTCCGTCAAGTAACAAGAAATGCTATTTTCTTGCTTCTTGTTAGTAAATGAATGCATTAGGTTAATGTCCTTACAATGTTAGTTGGGTAATTGCTGTCTGTCTTAAGATCAACCTAGAGCATAATTAAGGAACAAAGATAAAATAAACCAGATCTAATTCTACCAGTGTCAGCTGGAGCTTCAGGGAGCTGGTTTGACATCAATTAAGTCCCATACACACACACGCACGCGCGTGCACACACACATACTGTAATGTCTGATGTCCCCCTGAAGGATGATATAAATGACACATCACTGCAGGGGGACTTCCATCAATTCAAGCTATTCTCCTCTTAGCACACACATAAATCAATGGACGGACATACGCAGTGCAGATTCCAGCATGTGTCTGTGTTTTATTGCGCGAGTGTGTCTGTGATCATTTACTGAAACTGTACAGACTGATGGTGTCAATATAAAGGAGAGAGAGAGAGAGAGATTTTTTCTGTGGCAATAAAGGAAACAGTTTTGAATTGACAGACAGTATAAAGTGGAAGGAAAAGATGTCCGTTGGTAACATTGCAAATACGTTATTTGCACGTTTAGGACCAAGCAATGTTGTTTTTGCAGGTGGGAAAGCAACCCGACGGTCAATGGTAGAAAATGATCCTGCAACGTTGTTTGAATTACAATGAGTGTTTTAATAACGCAAGAGTTTCGTTGATGACAAAACTCATTATCAATGTGCAGCTAATGACGCACCCTTTGTGGTTTGCTATATGCAAATCAATGATTGTTTGTTAGATGTTTCATGCATAAATCATATGGGTTGTGTAAAACTGATGCAGGTGTGTTCCCTAATGATTATCCCCAAAGATTTGTAAAAAATCATCTACGTGTTTGACTTCTGTATCCAAAGCAACGGTTAATGCATTGAAACTACATCAGCACAAGAATCCTATGGAAATCAAACCCATGATTATGGTGTTGCGAGCAACGTCCTAGCTAACAGAGAACGTTCTTAGAACATTTATATAGAACATTGGCCAATGTTCTCTAAAGGTTCTCTTAAATGTATAGTTTTTGCAGTAATGTTAGTAGAACATTATAATTCATATATATATATAAATTATGTTCTTAAGCTGTTAGTGGAATATTTTAAAAAGGTTATAAAATTAATAAAGTGTTTGAATTCGGTTCTCATAACCAAGCAATGACGTTAATACAGCAACTGAAAGAGTGGACTTTAGAACGTTTTTGTTATTTAATAGAAATGTTAGAGAAGCGTTCTTGCAACCAAAAATTATTAGCTGGGATGCTCAGTAAGTCACAGCAATACTCATAACGGCCGCCCAGCTCGGAAGTACGACCTTCCCAGGTTCTCCTGAAGGCAGCATTACATCCCCCGTCTGTCACCCCTCCATCCCCCAAAACGAAGTGCATGAGAGTATCAGCTAACCCCAGTGGGCGTTCGGGGGATCTTATCGTTAGCGCTAACGGCTAGCTGCAGTGAGTGAGATATAGGGGCTGTCGTGCAGGTCCAGCTCGTGCGGTTAATGAGCACGTTAGCCGCAGACACAGCTGCTCTGATTTAGGCGCCAGTCATCTCTCCTTCCCACTACTGACAGATGCGGCGATGGAGCAATATGTTATGGGTGAAATCAGAGACAAGCTATTGAGTTGTCTAGGTGTGTGTGTGGGTGGCTTGTGCAATGGGCTTTAACAGACATCTTTCGTTTCATTGGCTGTGTATAGCATTATATAGGTGCTGCACAGAGTCAATCAAAATGTCCTATCACAACATTTAATTCCAGACAACATGTGACAATAAAATATTCATTATAATAATTGTACAGTCATGTATAATGAAATTTGAAATTTTCACTGAGTAACATTTGACATGATGTCCAGTGTGAGCAAAACCTGCTTATAACCCAGCTAACAATTTTAGGTGGTAAGAACATTTCCATAACGTTTCTGTTAAATAAAGAAGTCGATGTCCAGTGTATAGAAGTAGTATTAATGTTACTGCTTCGTTAAACGGGTTTAAAATGTTTAAATAAAGTCTAACGCTTTTATACGACATTTTTTAGAATGCTAGCCAATGACACATGAGTGACAATAAAGTGATATAAAAAAATATATATATATATAAATAATTACATGCATTAACACTTTGACAGCCCAAATATTTAATTAGCAAACTTTAGTTTTGTAATCAAAAAGTGAGCAAACTAACTAACTAACCAGCCAATCAAGTAGAGTGCGGCATAAGATTCAAAGAATGCAAACAAAACAATGAACAAATGAAGGAGGGACTGAATGAGACAGCAGGTCAATGAAAGAGTGAGTGCAGTATTGACAGAAGGTCAAAGAGAGAAAGAATCCACAAGCTGATGGATGAGAGCCAGTCTGTGAGAAGAGACAGAACAACAGAAAGATGAGCAGAGGAATAGACACGGGTGCAGAAACAGACAGATCGTTAGACGGATGAGTGCGAGCTCGCTCTAACAGTCGGTCACAGTCCTGAGCGGGTCGCCCCGGAAGGGTCTGGGTGAGGGGTCAAAGTTCACGCTGGGTTTAGGGTCATCTTCACCGACATAGAGTGATGAGTCAGGACAGAGAGAGCGAGGAATGTTCTCCATGCACATAATCAACGTTTTCACAAACTATTTTGTGTTTGTGAAATGTTTCACTTTGGATAAGAGCGTCTGCTAAATGATTAAATGTAAATGGGTAGATAAGTAGTGTAAGTTTGGTTGTGGTCTGGGTTCTAGTGCGATAACAGGACAACACTGTCACTCTGTTTTCCTGCCCAGCTAACAATTTTGGGTTATAAAAACATTGCCTAACATTTCCATTAAGTAACAGAAATGTTAAAATGTATTATTTTGAAAGTTGTAGGATTGTTCAAAATGTCCAGTTTTTTAATAGATTTAAACGTTTCTGTTAAATAAAAAAGTCGATGTCCAGTTTTTAGATGTTGTATTAATGTTGTTGCTTGGTTAGATGTGTTTAAAATGTTTAAATAACAAAGTGTAATGTTTTTATACAACATTTTTAGAATGCTTTAAATAACATTCTACTAACATTACCGCAAGAACTTCTTTGAGAGAACGTTGAAGACTGTTAGCCAACGTTCTGAGAAGCTAGCTGGCTAATCACCTGTGTGTCAGGTAGGTTTAGGCTCTGGGTTGCTGTTTACGGAGACCCCTAAGGGAACCGCAGTTTTAAAGACTTACAGTAACTGAAATCTATCTACTCCTCCCCTCATCTCGCTCTCCTCCTTTCCCTTCTGTCTCTCCCTGGTGTACGCTTTGTGCTGTCTGGCAGCAGATCAAAGCGCATTTGTGAATGTCACCCATGGGTATGGAAAAGGCAGAGAGAGAGAGATACAGAGAGAAGTGAGATAAACCATTCATTAGTGACAAACTAAACTCCGACCATTCTGTTTAATGTGGGCACCGTTCAAGACCTTGGCATTTATGAGTATCTCCACCCCTTTCTCCGCCCATCCCCTCCTGCTTCCTTCTCTCTCTGTCATCATCTGATGCCAAATGAAAAGAAGTGTTATACTTTGGAGTGTGATTATGTAATTCATTCATCCATCAATTCATTTATTTGTGTATATAATAATCCCTTTTAGTACATGGAAACTCTGTATATAGGTTAGGCAGGGGTGGCGTATACGCAGCTACCAGTGAACGTTCTCGCAACATTGGCTAACATTCTTCAAAAGTTCTCTCAAAGTTATCCAAAATGTTTTTGCAGTAACGTTAGTAAAACGTTCTTTTTAACATTATATGTCAATAACGTATATACAGTCTTTAGTGGAATGTTTTTAAAGCATTAAAGAATTAAAGTTTCAATAATGTTCTTACAACCAAGCAATAACGTTAATACAATTTCTAAAAGAAACGAATGTTTTGAACATTCCTAGTATGTTCCTAGAATTTTTAACGTTTCAGTTACTTAATGGAAATGTAACGGAAACATTCTTACAACGTAAAATTGTTAGCTGGGTACTCTACATGCTCTATCATACAATATGTTGTGGATTGTGCTTTTTTTAATAGTTTGTATAGTCTTTGTATGCGTATATAAAAGTGCGTCTTTACCAACAATTTGTCTGGGTGATTCAATGCACCTTTGCTGTGGGCCTCAAGGGGTGATTCTGAAAGTACACACACACACAGCTGGAGACACCATTAAAACCACTGAGGTTTAAAGCTCAATGATTATAGTACCTAAATCATGAGAATTCCCTTTAGATTAGAGAACTTCCTCTTCACAGTCACCCACTGCGTCCCTTGTCTGCTCTTCCTGTGTCTCTGTCTCTATCTTTTTATTGATGTATGTGTGAAAATAAGTTGTGATTGGCCGAGACACATTTGCATCATCAAGGCATGTTGTAACTCAGGTAGGTAATTTACTGCAGGCCTCGGCAGGGTTTAACAGAACCAAAACATCATTCATGCATGTACCACTTTGTGTTTGTTCTCAAAGCTGAAGCACAACTGAAGGAGAACCAGTGGAATGTTCACACTGGCTCAGCTCCAGTACCAAGATCAGCCCTAAATTTACACCCTTCCAATTTTCTAGAACAAGTTTCCTCTTTGCTGAAGCGTCTTCACGCTACATAACATAGCATTGTGATAAAAACACTCCCCAGCTAACAGTTTTAGGATGTAAAAACATTTATTTTAAGTAGCAGAAACGTTAAAAATGCTATTTTGTAAGGTTTTAGGAATGTTCAACATGTCCAGTTTTTAGATGTTGTACGATCGTTATTGCTTGGGTATAAGAACGTTATTTAAACATTTAATTTCTAACGTTTTAAAAATGTTCCACTAACAACTTAAGTATAATGTTTTTGAACAAACTATCATTCCTGCAGAAGCGTTTTTTGATCGTTGTAAACATAACATTTTGAGAATGTTCCCTGTTACCTGGGTCTCTTCCGCTGAACCCATGTTATCTGTGTTACC
>JAZGTJ010017656.1:0-11916 GCA_036877575.1 Botia almorhae
AATGCAATGATTGGACGATCGGTCTGTCTATGTCTTTAACGGTCTGTTAAAATAACGCTTATGCAAAGCAGACATTGTTTGTTAAAGTTAAAACGGAAGCAACAGCATGGTAACGTGCTCATGAGTCATTCTCAACAAAACATTTTAAGAGGAAAAATTCTGACTTCCTTATTCCGTGGTTTTACATTCTGTCTGTGGAAGCGTTTGTCTTATTTAAAACAAAGCTATTCTGTTTCATGCTGAGCTCTAATAGCGTTATATAAGCTTTACACACAATCTTCCAACACTGTGTTTCTTTTTGTGCGGTTGTGTTGGCAGTAGCCGCTGTCATTATAAAAGTACATTTTACAACTGCCAAAGGATCACAACACAGAGGATAATAATGCTTTCTGTCGTCTTTTTTTGCTGCATTTGGACTTCAGAGAGACACACGTGGCATGCTGGAATATTTTAAAACGATAACATCATAAATGTATCACTGTTCAGGGGGAATTTAGAAGGTTTGCATAAATTGTAAATGAACAATTCTAAGGACACAGTATGTTTCATAAAACAAACAAACTAACAAAACTAAATCAAGACAGTCAAATTTTCAAATTTACAGAGTCTCTAGTTTGTCTGTGAGAGCCTTTGCAAACCAAATGTGTGATGTGACCGGAAACTCTCTCTCAAACCCACATAATAAATCATCTCAAACTCTCAAAACTCGATTATAACCACATGGAATCACTCTGTAAAAGCATTCAGACAAAAAAACGGTCATAAAGCAGGAGAGCTGGCTTACCTCTGTACCTCACTGCTGCCATACAAGAGAAAATGAAAGCGCTTCAGCCTCAGATACAGTGTGGCGCCAACAAGGAACTTCCTGTGTTTAAGTGATGTAGCTGCCCCACACTAGACTACATACTATAATGACACATAGTAGTACATACTATATACTGATATGTTCTATATTATTTATCCGTATATATTTGTATGTGTGTGTGTATATATATATATATAATATATAATATTTATATAGCACTTTTTACAATGTTACATTGCTTCAAAGCATAAAAAAGAATAATAATAATAATAAAACATAGAACAAAAGTCAGACGTGTTAATTGTATTATTGTAAATAAGATGTGTGAGAAGTATAAGACTAATTAGGCACACTAAGTTTATGAATAAAGGGTTGACCGACAAAACCACAAAATTATTAAGCAAGATATGCGTTCCAGCTTACATAGAGTACATATGTAACACTTTAATTGATTTAAATATGATTTGATTTTGTATCACACTGCACAGTTGGCAGTCCTAGCACACACTGCATGACCACATGAAAATCCTGAGGTTAAAAATCTAACATCCAGTGACACACTTGGATGTGCACACAAGTGCCAGATGCAAATAAATGCAGCGCACCACAAGACACAAAATGGCCCAAAGGTGAGAGACAAATATGAACGATCGATCCAGATCTCTGACAGTAATCCAGGTCACACGTCTGAACGGTATTGTAGTGTGTTGCTACTGCTGCAGGACTTCTGTTGTTTCGTTTATGTGCATATTACAGTTTAAAAATCATTAGTACAAAACACTACACGTTACCCTGAGCAGTAATACACTGTTGGTGACATTCACTGGAAACTTTGCAATGCAAATTGTGTGGAATAAAGGCAAAAGAAGTTCAAACTTTACAACTTTAGCATTTGTTGTTTCTAAAAAGCAATGAGATAACATAGGAGCAAAGTTCATTTATGGCCACATATCAGATTTTAATATAGGTTTATATTGTGTTCTTACTGTGTGCCAATAGTCCTGACTAATAGAGAATGTTCTCAAACCGTTGGCTAACGTTTTCTAAAAGTTCTGCCAAAGTTACCAAAAATGTTCTTGCAGAATGTTTTTACCATTATATATCACATATGTTAAAAATGTTATTCTCAAATAACTAGTGGAATGTTTTAAAAACAGAATGATTTCTGTATAATGTTGAACCTGAGACAGGTTTAAGTGGACTGTGGTCTGTCACTGTTCTGTTCTGTTCATCCTGTTCGCTTCTGTCATGTCAAATGAATTAAAAGCCAGCTGGCACTGTCCACCTTAATCATAACTCACTTTGAATCAGCTATCACCCACCTAAAATATGGAGCTGATTGTGCCAAATACACATCAGTGAGAGGAAAATCTCATGACAGTATATACTCACTGACATGTGTAACCACATGATTTGGGGCTACTATGCTATGTAAAATCCTATACTGCAGTATACCATACTATACTATACTATACTATACTATACTATATTACAAATCCATACTATACTATGCTATAATACATCTATACTATACCTATACTACAATACAACACACAATTCAGTTCTAATTTAAACTACTTCTCTAGAGCCATACACTAACACAGATATATTCAGATTAGTGATTTAATATTGCTTTTTTAATTATTCTACTTCGCTGTCATGTATGACTGTGCTGCCTCCTGCTGGTCACAGAGGGAATCATCCTGCGGGCATCTTGTCTTGTCTTCTTTATTAATTATTCTGCACAGTCAGACTGATAAATAATTTTTTCTAACTCTTAAAGGTACAAACGTGCAAACAAATAACTCTTCTGACATTCTTCTGCCAAGGGTGTAGGTATAGATATATTGAGTTTACTGTAGCATGTTTATTATAAGCATCATTATTATAAACTTACCGTTGCAAATCGGGGGTTTGGTAAAAAGAAAATATTGAACACTAATCTGTTATGTACTTGCTCATGAACTGATATTTTCTCGTTTGTAACCCCCAAACAGCTACGAATTGCAGCTTTAAGACAATGCAAATATATTTTTGATAGAGTCAGTGTACATACATACACCTTTTAAGTTTCTCACTACTTTGAATTTGACATGTGTGAATTTACACCTTAGATTTCTCTAGCCTGTTGCGCTTGTGTCGTGTAGGGACGTTGAACCCCAAAACAAGCACAACAACATATTCAGAAAATAAATACACATCCACACACACCCTTTCATAAAGATTTATTCCACAGGTCTGTCATAGTCAGGCAAATATACATGAACATAGTGTATATCACCCCCTTATCCAACGCTCCACGTTAAATAATGCAATAATTCAAGACACACATTTTCTACTTAAAAGGACGATAACAACACATCAAAACAACAACAACAACAATAATAATCAATACCATAATGATAGTCGATTTCCAAGTTTAATTTTCGTTTAGAATTCGTTATATAGTGACTCTTTTAAGGTGCCACATAATCGGCAGGTGACTTTTTAAAGAAACTCAACGACGTTGCACCATGACAGTGAAATAGACGTTTCGCAAACCGTTTATATGTATATAAAGTTCATGTTTGAAGTTCCCCGCCCCTCGTTTCACTTCCTCAAAGTGCTTCCACAGAAACGTTTTTCTGGTTTTCTGTTGTTTAGTGTTTTCATCTCTTGGTTTGTTTGGCGTCTCTGACATGTTTTTATTCCGCTGTAACACAAGGCTTCTCTCCTCTCATCTCTCCAGAGAAATTCACACTCACAGGACTTCTGAAGGAGACAGAAAACAAACTATTTCAAAGAGGCTAGCAATAGCAAGCTAGCTCTGACAACGTAAGATCCCGCTTATCTCCCTATTAATTATTATTATTAATGTGTATCTCCCTTCAGATACACATTATTACTCTGATGCAAATACATCGTTTGACAGGCAAGTAGGATGTCCTATCGTTGCATCAGGACCGAATGCTATGATTGGACAAACTATTAATGGTCCTGCACCTTCCAGAAAAGATATAAATATATAAAAATATATTTAGACCACTTCTCTTAGTGAGTGCTGTCAAGATGTGAAAAGACTTTCAACCAGCAGAACAAAAAATGTTTCTGGAAAAATTGCCCATGCTGCCTTTAATTATCCTTTTGGATGCCGATTGGCTAAATTTACACTACAGCATAGCTAAGATCTCTTCATCCAGTTTCTGTGTGTATCACTGAGCAGCATTAATAGCTGATTGTTAATTCTGTCACACTTCACATGTCAGGCACTATACATACTTGTACATACTTCTAGTGCATTGTTTAGTAAGCGAACCGGGACACAGCATACCTGCCACATGCTGAGGTTTAATAGGCCCCGCCTTCATGATGAATTGTTCCCCTCCCTCAAAGGCCATGATTGGGTCGGAAGGTTTACCCTGCCCATTGCTGCTACTGCCGCTGTGATTGGACAGCTTGATGAATTCCTCAATCTCTGCTGTCTCCCCATTGGATGACAGTCCATTCTGATGCTTGGTGGGCTGGACACCATTGATCACTGGGGTGTCCCAGGAAACAGAGCTGAGAGAGACAGGTTCAACAAAACACACTCGGCATAAATGATAGCTTCATCTTCTGTCAGTTTTGAGTAGTAAGAAAAATTTATAATTCGTTTATTTTAAATAGGACTGCAACTGATAGAAATTGTTTTGTTAGAGAATCTTTGTGTAACATTCTTACCTCGTTTTGAAGTCTCCCTGTGATTGGCTAAAATCTGCAGCGTCACTGCGGACTGTTTCTGTGTGTTTCTGGATTCCTGGAAGACAGCATGATATTATATAAAACATAACGTTAGATTACATTTTAATTATGTTGTATATCATCCGTATACATATCAGTAAACATTATAGATCTGGAAGATTTTAAATATAAAAGTTTACCACTATCCGAGGCTTTGCCATTGATCTGGGCTGGTGACCTCACATCTTTCTGCAGAGACACAAATAAAGAAGATTGATTTTCCTGTCTGTCTGTCTGTCTGTGTTTATATGTGCACGTGAGATTCATCTCACCTGTCCGCCTGTGTCACTCTTCCGGGTCCGTTTCATGATTTCCTCCAGGCGCTACACAGGTGAACACAGCCACACGTTACTCTCAAATCTCAAAACGAAGTCTTTTAAATCTCTCTCTCTCTCTCCCTCGTTTTACCTTCTTTCTCTCCAGGCGCTCCAGTTCCTCCTTTTGAAAGTGTTTGTCGCGCTCTATTCTCTGTCTTTCTGCTTCCTCGCGAGCTTTAGATTCGGCCTCCTCTCTCTGCAAAGACATAAACCTGTATTACCCATAATCCATCACGCAACACACATTACCCATAAGCCCCATGATACGACATCTTTATCAGAACAAACGGGTGTCAATGTGAACATTGCAATTAAAAAGATAAAGGTCAAGTAGTTGATCACAGAAAGGCTGAAATAAAATCTGAGCATTTCGCTCTTCTGCCACAAGGGGGCAGCACGAGACAAAACTTTCCACCATTTAGGAATTTCGGTGGAATAGTCTTAAAAATGAAATAAAACAGCAGAGTAGAGATACAATGTGATTCACCTGATTACATATACAAGCACCAAATAAAACTGCATATAAATGGAAAATGATACATCTTAATCTCATGCTAATTTCCTACCTAAAGCTAACAAGCTAACAAAAGCTAACAATTTTAGGTTGTAAGAACATTTCCCCAACGTTTTCAGTAACAATGCTTTTAAAACGTTTCACTAACTACTTAAGAATAACCGTTTTGATAAATACACTGAAATACAATGTAAAACAGTTGTACTAACGTTACTGCAAGAATGTTTTTGGATAACAACGTGAAAACTTAGAGAGAACATTAACCAACATTCTGAGAACGTTCCCTGTTAGCGGGGTTTAAATCTAGATGCTGCATCAAGTTTAATCTGTATATTTGTATAACGTTTAATTCTGTGTGACAGTTTAGATCTTAAAAACATCATTTCTGATGCTACACAGACGCCGCAGATGTTCTGTCGGTCGAGAGAAACAGACATTAAGCTCATCGTATTATCAAATCAAACCACAGACAAAACACAGAACACTAGTGTGTCACCTATGATGTCATCTGTACTGACAACAGTGAGGAGCAGCAGTTAAGAGCTGCCTGAGGACAGACGCAAACCGCAGCAGAGGCAGTCAGTTAAATGAACTGTTCACCCCAAAATAAAAAACTCTTCCATCATGTACCCGCGTGAAGATATTTTGAAGTACGTTGGCAAGCAGTGGTACCCTTTGACTTTCATTGTACGAACACAAAACCACTGAGACATTTCTCAAAATATCTTCTTTTGTGTTCCGCAGAAGAAAAGGTTAGAAATGACACGAGAGTCTTTAATAAAGTTTAATTATGGGTGAACTATTCCTTTAGGAACATTCATGATATATGCACAGTCCTCTAAAGCTTTCATATTAAAATGGTAAAATACTGAAGATTGTAGGTTAGTGTGCTTTATTTTTGTTGTGAAAACCTTTCTCCTAGTTTGTTTGTTAATGGCCTCCGTTACCCATCATGCATTGCTCACCTGTTTCTGGAGGCGCATGTTTTCCTCCTGCTCAGCTCGTGCTCTCTCCTGCGCCTCCCTCTCCTCCTGAAGTCGCTGCTGTTCGGCCATGAAGCGCGCCTCCTCCTCCCTGCGCCTCCTCTCCTCCTCCTCGCGCCTGGCGTGCTCCTCACGCAGTTCCCTATTTAAAGATAAAGCAGTAATAGCGGCTGCAGGTTAGTGGGCGGTTCTTAATGTCAATGTCTAAAAGCTCTGTGAGCAGCTGACCTGTTCTTCTGCTCCTGTTCGCGTCTCTCTTGTTCTTCTCGCTCTCTTTGCTCGCGGGCTTGGCGTCTCTTCTCCGCCAGAACTCTGGCCGCCTCCTCCGGGTCACTGGTCCCGGCTGTCGGCTTGGCGACCGAGGGGGTGAGCTCAGGAGAGAGAGAACGAGAAGGTGTGGCGGCCACATTGGCCACTTCTGGTGTCTGAGGAGCTACTGTGATTGGTGTATCGGCAGTGGGGGGCGTGGCCAGGGCACAGGATACTGTGATGTCAGGTACGTTAGGTGCTTAATAAAAATAAAGAGGGAGAAATTTATAAACAAGTGCTCAAAAACATCAAAGGGACACAAAGAATGCACAAATCTAGCTTTTCCAAAACATAATGATCTCAGCATACAGGCACGAGGGTCTTCAGGGGTCCTCCAAAAACTGAGCATTACGTCACTGACTCTCACACATATTAAAGCCATAAAAGTCAGACCGGGCTCATCAAAAACCATTGAGCTGTCACATGGATTTATCAGCCCTCAAGGAGACCATTGCAGGGTGTTTGCTTTGGTCGTCATGACGATTGCACTTACTCTTTGTGTTCTTGGGAGGGTTAGCCTGACCCGGCATCTTCTTTGTTTCCACGGCAACGGCAGCTACAGCAGGGGGCTGAACACGGGCAGGAGTCTGAGCCCGTTTGGGCCTGGTCTTGGTGCCAGGGGGGGTCCGGCCTGAAGATGAAACTGGTTTGGGGGACACGGCAGGGTTGGGCGAGAGAGGGCGACTCCTGGGCGTTGCAGGTGAAGATGGTCTGTTTTTAGGTTTCATATTTGGGCTGAGGAGAAAAGACAATTAACAAATTAACATATGATTAACACAGACTGCTAAGGCAAAAACTGTGAAAATGGTGTAAAAACAGTTTTCAGGCAGGACATGGGCAGGTTGTGAAAAAGTTCAACCCTAATTTAAAAGGCTAATTTATCACTTATTCCACAGAGCTTTGTAAACAAGTGAACAGCCTGCTGGGCAGGAACAGAGCTGGTGAGAAAACAACATTTAATCAACAGAAACAAGAATGTGGTGTGTGTTTAACTTAATATTATGTATGAAGTGTGTGTGTGTGTGTGTGTGAGCATTACGTGTGTGTGTGTGTGTGTGTGTGTGTATGAGTGTGTGTGAGCAGTATTTCACCTGGCTTCTGTTGTTCTGCTGATGGACTGAGACTGTCTCTTTTTCTCCACCTTCTCTTTAGTTAAAGCGCTCTTCTCCTTTTTGTTCTCTCTTTCTTTGTCCTTCTTTTCTTTCTTCTTCTCAAGCTAGATGGAAACAGGGATGCATCTTATAAACACATTATTATATACTCAGCTTTTCTGAAATATTAAAGGGGCTATATTCTACACTTCTGAATCTTGGCATTCTTACAAGCTGACAATTTACCCGTTTTTAATGATATGGCCCCTTTAAGAGCGCATATGGCCCTTCAAGAGGGCGTTTGGCCCTTTAAGAGGGCGTATGGCCCCTTTAAGAGCATGTATGGCCCCTTTAGAAGGGCGTATGGCCCCTTTAAGAGCACATATGGCCCCTTTAAAAGCATATATGGCCCCTTTAAGAGGGCGTATGGCCCCTTTAAGAGCACGTATGGCCCCTTTAAGAGCACGTATGGCCCCTTCAAGAGGGCGTATGGCCCCTTTAAGAGCGTGTTTTTGTGTTACTGTAAGCGTGTGTTTGTTGTTACCGGGGCTGAGTTGCGTCTGGACTGGCGCTGTGTGATGTCAGGTGTGCTGGCTGACACTCTCCAGCGTTCAGTATTGTGCTGGTGAGGATGATGATGGGAGCAGGCAGTTAGAGGCGACGCCGATGCAGAGCGGGAACACTGATCTGAGATCAGACAGAGATCATTCATGTATATATGCTCAACATGCTATAAGGGAATAGCATACTAGCATTTGACTTGTACTACTTTTTCAGTGTGCATTCTATATAGTGTACTGAACACAGCTTTTCTGTACATACGGCTATTGTATCCCATGATGCGAACCACTGATTTCTCTCAGAGTTAACGCTAATAAAACATTTTTTTAACATTATATATATATATATATATATATCAAAAAAGGTTATTTTTAAGTTGTTTGTGGAACATTTTAGAAATGTTACAGAATGAACCAAACATCTGTATAATGTTCTTGCCGCCAAGCAAAAACGTTAATACAACATAAAAAACGGATGTTATGAACGTTTATTTACATAACTCTCAAAATAACGCCTTAAACCTTCTTGTTACTTTAACGTAAACTTTAGGGAAACATTCTTACAACCTAATATTGTTGGCTGGGATTAATCTGGATCTTGTGTGTGCAGGTGACTCACTGGGGTCGCTGGTGTTCTGGAGAGTGGCTACGCTCCGACTCCGAGCCAGAAAGGAAAGAGTGGGCGTCATCAATCTCTCCACGATGCGACTCTCCCACGGGCTCAGACGCAAACTGCGGGCTGACACAAGAGAGTCATGTTAGCATCCACAAACGCGAACGCACACAGCTGGTCACTCGACAAAGGACCTCAGCTAGCATTCAGGCATCTGCTTCAACCAATCACGTGACTGGAACATCCTGCAGCAGGGGGCTTGACCAATCAGAGCAGCTGTTCTGTGTGGAGTAATATTCTCACACTGTGGCCCTTCATTGAGTGATCACTGACGATGAGGATTTTAACTGGGGATGTGTTGACTCCACTGTCCCACACGAAACCTTCCAAATTTGTAAACAGATGCGACACAAATGCACAGATGTACCTAGAAGCTATTTTAACTATTGTAACCCTCCTATAGTCACAATGGATTTTACACTGAGGTAGGATTTATTACACCCCAACCCTAAATCTAACCCTCACCAAACCTGTTGACATTACTCGTTTGTTGGTAAAGCAGGATCTGGAGAAAGTGGGAAACCCTTGAGATTTCCCATCTTTCCAGCTTTCCCAGCTAACAGGAAGCGTTCTCGGAATGTTGGCTAAAATTATCAAAAATGTTTTTTGGTAATGTTAGTAGAATGTTTTTTTCTACTCATCAATAATGTTATTCTTAAGTTGTTACTGGAACATTCTGAAAATGTTTGAATAACCAAGTGATAACAGTAATACAATGTCTAAAGTGGACATGTTGAATGTTCCAAGAACGTTCAAGAAACATGATCAAAACAACATGAACATAATGGAAACGTTTTTACGACCTAAAATTGTTCGCTGGGTTGTGTTGTTACAGGCATATCTGAATGACAGGTTTGTGTTTGTAGAGATGAGACGGATTCGAGTGGATGCTTCTATCTGCGCAAGAAGCTTCAATACGAACAACATGATGGTGAAGATGAATGTGTGGTCTTATCTACACTCCCCCACAAAATCTGTTTAATCTCACGCTCCCCCTACAAACACGCACACCGTACCTGACCACCACATAAAACATTCAAACGACATCATGTGTTTAGTTTTGCATTCTCAATGCAGCGTCACTTAAGAGTAACAAGGACACGCTTCCTTCTGATACTTCAGACACGCAGCGAAATTTACAACATTTCTTGACGGCCGGTCATGGGCCGTTGCTAGGCAACAGCTGCCTTTTTTTCTTCCCCACTGCGGCAAAAGCGTGCCGTCGTCTGAACTACCGTAACAGAAGGTCTGATCACGATCTACTCTATAGATTCACTCTTTTGCACAATCTTCAAGCAAACATTATATAAACAAACAGAAACTGGAGAACGTGGACATTTCTGGACGCTTGTACCACAATGGACAAAAAGCCCCAAAAATACACATCTGCAAGTAAATTTTACCAAACACATTCATTTCAGACCATAAGCTATACAGTCACAAACGACCATGCGAGCACAATGCTGTAATTAGATTGATTTATGTATGTATTACTGTATCCATGATTCTGCTGAGGTCTCTAACATTACGTCAGCATTATTTCCTGCCAGTGGAAACTTAGGCTGTGTTAGAATAGCGTACTGTTATGATACTCTTAGTATTGCTGCTGTATATAGTATGTTTACTGTGCACAGTATGCACATTTTCTGTATGCTTGAAATACCCAGATGCATGTATATGCGGTATATATGCGGTATACACCAGAGCACACTGTATGGAATACAGTATCCCACAATGCAATGCATTTAACTCAAAATCTGATCTACGTGCATGTAATGCGGTCATGTGACAATGATGTAACAGTGTAGCATCTTGCCGTTTAAAATGGTTATTGTTGCATACTGCATACTGTTTCACATACTTAAAAAACATACTAGGAAGTATGAAGAATATACTGTGCGGTATGCTAGTATGTCTTGAACATTCACCAGATACATTCACAACTCTTTCTGTTGCATGACTTGCACAAGTGTGTTTGACTTTTTAACTCTCTCAGCAACAGTTATCAGTATTGATTCAGTAACCAATTCAATTAGGATCAGATTAGTTAATTAAAGTGCAACCAATTATTGATTCTATCCAGCACAGCAAGCCCTCGACAACCACTTCGATTTTCCAGTCACTGGTTATCATTTCATAACATTTTATTATTATGACTGATTAATGATCTTATTTTCAAATCACACACATTAAAAACCCATCACCAACACCACGACCCACATCAGAGTGTGAATATGATGCTTAAAACAAAAACACAAAATAAATGAACTCAAAGGAGACTTTCACCACGCACTTGACCACAGATATAGAACCATAACAGACTGTGATGTAACGATGTGAGCAGCGAGCACCAATCAAAAAGAGCACAGAAGTAAACGATTACCCACAATGCAACACAAGAACAGGGGAGGTGGGGGTGGGTGAGGAAGGTGTAGGAATGACCAATCACCAGGCACAAGCTCAAGCAAGCAGGCCACCAAAAATGAGAAAACAATTTCATGGCAAAACTGAACTGAAGAACCAAAAACCAGACGAAGGGTTTGGGAGAGGAGTCTGGGAGGTGAGCCGCTCCGGTCTTACTTCTGCAAGGTGAGTTCCACAGCGTAGCCGAGGACCTGGACAGCCTGTTGCTAATGACAGACTCCGTCTGCCGCGGCAGGTTGACCGTGGAGGCCGAGCATCTGCCTGCAGGGGGCGCAACACAGAGAGCACAGCGTTCATACCGACCCAGCGGAGAGCGCAAAATACTGGAACTGGATTATTCCCACTGGAACTCTTAGAGAGTCATGCATTTTCATCAGGGGAAAATCAGGAAGGGGTCGTTTCATTCTTACAAACGTGTGGTCATGTAAGATGAAATCATTACCATGCTAACAACAATTTTATGATGACGGACTTCACAAAT
>JAZGTJ010017657.1:0-11915 GCA_036877575.1 Botia almorhae
GTTGTATTGAGTGGTGTTACAGTTGTACTGAGTGGTGTGACTATTGTACTGAGTGACGTGGCTGTTGTTTCTAACAGTGTTTCTGTTACATTGAGTGGTGATACAGTTACACTGAGTGGTGTGACTGTTGCTTTGATTGGTGTGTCTGTTGTTTCTAACAGTGTTTCTGTTGCAGTGTGTGGTGTTACAGTTGCATTATGTGGTGTTACAATTGCATTGTGTGGTGTGACTGTTGTTTCTAGCAGTGTTTGTGTTGCATTGAGTGGTGCGACTGTTGTTTCTGTTGCATTATGTGGTGTGACTGTTGTTTCCAACAGTGTTCCTGTTGCATTGAGTGGTGCAACTGTTGTTTCTGTTGCATTATGTGTTGTGACTGTTGTATGTAACAGTGTGATAGTTGTATTGAGAGATGTGCCTGTTGTATGTAGCAGTTGTTCTGTTGCATTCGAAGTTGTGGCAGTTGTGTTAAGCAGTGTGACTGTATTAACCAGTGGGACCGTTACATTAGGTGGTATTATATTTTCCAGTGTGCCTGGTGTATTTCTACGCATGGGTGTTGTGGTGGGCAGAGTGACTGATGGAACGAGTGGCGAGCCTGTTGTGTTGAGTGACAACGTGTTTGTTTGATTGTCTGTGCTGTTAATAGACATGAAGCTAATGTTGGATATTGACGCTGTGTTGAGTGGTGTAACAGAAGTATTATGCTGCGTGTCCACAATGCTGGTGTGGTTGCTCAGTGATAAGTCTGCAGTTACTGTTGGAGAAGTGATATCTGTGGACATGGTTCTGCTCCTGGTGCTTGTGCTGGTAGGAACAGGTGGAGCAGTGAAGGATGTTGATGAGATGTCACATCTCTCATTCAAAAGAAAAGCAAACGTCTGACCCGATTCACTGTGGAACAAGAGATAGCTTAGAACAAGAGCTGTGATTAATGCTAACAAAGAACATGTTCTTTGACCAACATCTTTTGCTGGACCTGGAAAAACATTCCTGTCAAAACACAACCCGGCTAACAATTTTAGCGTGTAAGAATGTTTCCTCAACATTTCCATTAGGTAACAAAAACATTAAAAATACTATTTTGAAAGTCTCAGGAATGTTCCAAATGTTTGTTTTTTTGTATTTTAGCTTTTCAGTTTTTGTATTAACATTATTGTTTGGTTATAAGAACATTATTCAAACAGTTCTATCAACGTGGCTGCAAAACATCAGTACATTTCAAGACACGTCAAAGAGCAAGTCAAGCAAGTCTATAAGGGTGTGCCAAGGTCAAGATCACTAGTAGCAGCTTTTACCATGTGACACTGACAGGCCCTTGGATTTGGCAGACGTCATAGTAAGACATAGTGGATGTGCAGTGCACAAAACCACCTCCAGGGGGTGTGATATCACTCTCCACGCAGACTCCTTTACCTGTGGACAAGCCCCTCAGTGAGTCCATTATACATCGTCTTTGAAACCGCTGTCTATGATTATTAAATTCAAATCATAAACCCTGTTCCTGCTGATTCTAACAGAGTATCTACAAAAACAAAGCTCCTTCTAATTTAATGACAAAGGTTGAAAAGTATTGGTGTGAATTTAAACAGTGAACTGTTTCATCTTTTACTCAGTACATTTGCACGTCCCCATCATTGTCTTAAAAACAAACACACGCCAGTTCCTCAGTGACATCATCCTACAGGAAGTGACATCACTTCGGTGGGACAACAACAGCACAAACTGATCAGGTCAGTAGTTCTCACTCACCCACTCTCTCCACATCTCCCAAAATCTGGATTTTGATTAAACTGACTGACTGGTCTGTAGTCCCATTGTCTACCAGCCTGCGGAGGTCGCATGTATTCACAGACTGGTTAAGTTGTAGCAGTGCCGTGCAGTTAGTCCTCCTGTGAGAATGGGGGCAGTATTTGAGGGTAAATTACTGTGAAATCCCACTTGTTGTGTAGTTTAGAAATCATATTTTACTTACTGGATGTTCTCTTTGTCTTGACATCTAACCTCAGCATTCTGTATTATAGAAAAACATTTTAAAATGATCCCATGCTGGGCTACATCAGATATCAGCAATGAACAAGTTATAATTTAGAAATCATAACCAGTTAACAAGGAACGTTCTCAGAACGTTGGCTAACATTCTCTAAAAGATCTCTCAAAGTTATCCAAAACATTCTTCGCCATAACGTTGGTATAATATTTCTAGAATGTTATGTATTATATAAAAACATTATTCTTAAACCATTAGTGGAAGTTTTTAAAAAGTTACAAAATTAAAAAAGTTTAAATAAATTGGACGTTGTGAACATTCCTAGAACTTTCAAAATAACCTCTTTAATGTTTTTGTTACTTAATGGAAACATTAGGGAAACGTTCTTACAACCTAAAATTGTTAGCTGAGTACTTACCATAAAAGCTTGGCATAGTCTGGTATTGGTTGAACCAGAGCAGGTTTTAAAAAGCCCTGAAAACTGAGTACAGTATACTGTTACTTACTGTATTAATTTTACAACAAAATATTATAAGGTTAATGTATATATGTTATATACAGTACATTAATGTACAGTATATATGTTATATATGTTAATGTATATATGTTATATAGGTTAATGTATATGTGTTATACAGGTTAAAATATATATATTTTATATAGGTTAATGTATATAGTATTAAGGTTTCTAAGCAATTAAAGCTGACTTTCACATCTTAAGCCACAGATGGAATTTCCTGGATATACTGAACAGCTATTCTAACAATAAATGAAACATTTTATAATTATTATCTTCATTATTATATTTTAATTAAATTAAAAGGCTTATTTCATACCCATATTTGAATATCGCTCTCAGTTAAATCAGATCCGTACACCTCCACAGGCATCCAGTAGTACGATGCTGTGAAGTGAGAAACACAGATATTTTACTTCAGGAATTGGGAAAAATTGTCTTTGTGTAAAAAAAAAGTTCTTACAATCATTAGCGCAGTACTGAGAAAAGTTGCATTGCGCCACAAATGACCCTAAAACAAAGGAACAAAAAACATCAAAGTACAAAAAACCCATTAGGATTAATTACATAATGTATAAATGATATAATATGTGGCAGCATGAGAGAATGAAGGTGAGGAGTTTAATTTAATATCCTGTAATTATCACCGAAATAGAAGCCATTTGTCTTTTTCCAAAGATGATGTAAAAAAAGACATCATCAGAACACTGCGATAATAACCGTACCTGTTAATAATGCATCGGCCCTCGTTGTCCGTAGAACTGCTAACTGATTGGCTACTTGAGCTATGACAGTAGGTGAAGCGGTAAGGTGCGCTGCTGTGCGATTGGCTGGCGTTTCAGAGGTGGGCGTTACTGAGGAGAGATTGCCAGTGATTGGAAGGCTAACGTGACTGCTTGAAAGTGTCTGGGCAGATACAGATGTGTTATGGGTAGCCTGGGCAGTTATGTTAGAGGCTGGTGAAGCTGTTGTTGGAGATGTGATGTTGAATCCACCAGTATGTGACAAATTGGTTGTGGTATTTACAGCTGAACCAATCAGAGCTTGAGAAGGGCCTGAGGTTGTTGTGTGGGTAGCTTGCGTTGGTCTAGTGAGATTCACTGAGGGTGCAGTAGGTGTGGTGATGGGGTTGGTCACTGCACTGCTGTTGGTGTTATTCAGTGTAGTTTTTGAGGGTGACGCAGAGGTTGTGCTTAAGATGTGACCCTGAGGTGGAGGGGTGGCGGTATTAACAGAGGTAATGCTTGGAGTGACAGGTGCTGTGTAAAAAACAAATAATTAGCTTTTATCACCGTCTAACTGAAAGTTATTAAAGGTGGGGTAGGCAATTTCAGTGAGGCTAGCAATAGCAAGCAAGCTTTGAAAGCTTATGATCCAATCCTCTCTTCAGAGCGTTCTCCAAACCAAATATATAGTTTGACAAGCAAGTAGGACATCGAATGCAATGATTGGACGAACATTTCTTAGTCTCCACGGAAGATACAGTTATATATAAATATATTTAGACCACTTAGTGATTGCTACCAGGATGTGAAGAGACTTTCAACCAGCGTAACTGGTTATGTGTTTGGAAAAAATTGCCCACCCCTTCTTTAAATAACAGTGAAAAGTCAAAATATAGAAACAAACATATTTTCAGCATATTTTCAGCCTCTTCAGTAGGTGTTCACCAGCCATTAAAAGGGGTGACTGACATATTCAACAAATAAACAAGCTAAGTAACAACACTCTTGCAGTCCTTAAAAGGTCATTTATAACAAAATGGTGTTTTAATGGCTGTGGCAGCAATCAGTATAAAAGACTAATTTATAGATGTTAATTTATAGATATCATATTTAGCTGCATCTTGAAGCTGTTTACTGACCTTGGAGAGTTTTATGTGTGTTGGTAATTATGGAGGCTAAAGTAGAGAAGAGTGGACCTTAGAAAAGGAGAGGAAGCACAAAGAGAAGATATTTTTAATAATCACCTAATTACATTTTAAAATAATCACATAAACCAAACATAAACCTACTGTAAATAATTATGGCTACCATTTTAATATTACTTTAGTGTGAATCGTTACGAGTTGAAATCACCAAAATATCGTGCCGACAAACTCTTGTCACACAATAGATTGTTGGTCCAGCTTTTGATTTATGTAATTAATTGCACTTAATATGATGAAATAATTGTTGTTTACATATATAACTGATTCACTTAATTTCTCATCAGTTACACAATACAGTCACTGTGTCTGATTGTGTTGGTGACGTACAGAAGACGTTCACTTACTTGGAGACGTCAACAGAAATTCCCTGCCGCCGGATACGCCTGTGTGTGCTGTGAGAAAATACAATATGTAGCTTTAAACTTTAAACCTCATAATCTAAAAATAGCGCTATTAACAACAAACACGCGCGCACACCTACATGTCATTCACTTCACTGAAAGAATACCAACCACAAGCACAGCATGACGACACAAATTTGTCATTTTGTCATTATTGTATTAAATGACAAAATTGAGATGGTCTCAAATACGATAAAGTTTCTGCACGAATTCCCAGCTACCAATTTTAGGTTGTATGAACGTTTTCCTAACATTTCTATTAGTAACAAAAATGTTCACAAGGTTATTTTAAAAGCTCTAAGGACGTTCAAAGCGTCAATGTTAATGACGTTGTATTAACATTATTGCTGGGTTATAAGAACGTTATTCAAACATTGTTCCATAAGGTTTCTAAAACGTTTTACTAACAACTTAAAAATAGCGTTCTTAATATAGGTGACATATAGTTTAAAAAAACTTCTACTAACGTTACTGCAAGAACGTTTGTTGATCACTTTGAGAGAACTTTTACAGTTACAGTTACGTTAGCCAACGTTCTAGGAACGTTTCCTGTTAGCCGGGTACTTTGTGCGCTATTAACACGTGATACTGCGCACGCGTCAATAAATTCAATACACCGGATCGTCTGGTAAAGAGCTTCTTGTCTACCAGACGCGTTTAGTAATCTCTGATGTGTGCAGATATTGACGTGCAGATGTCTTATACACAGCTCGGAAACATTCCTGTTTTTTAGCCACCGGAGCGCGAGATCGCCCAACCCATCCGCTATTGAAACCACCCGTTTGCGTCAAATGCCGCACTGTGCTGAGTGGAGCGAATAAACCTTTTCAGTGGAGCGTGCCGTGACGTCAGGGACAAAGAAACAGAGCGAAAACAGCGCTTGTTATCACTTACGTCATACATTTACAACCAGCATCTACATTTTACAACATGTGAATCAGTTCAACAGCTGCAGAAGTTTCCTTTAGGCTTTGCTTTAGTGTAAAGCTGCTTTGAAGGTTTTGCGCACGGAGAAGACAGATACCCACCACCACAAACTGTAACTGTATCAGTGAAGTGAGCTCGCACTTGCACTAGACTTACTGTTTTCAGTCGTATATCCTTGTGCATCGCGTTTCTTACGCAGATGCTCTATGCCTAGAAGATGACATAGAAGAATATAGAGTTGGCATGCACAAATGATAGAGAGCCAGGAGGGAGTGTAAATACTGCTACCAGCTGGTACCCTGCATCGAAATCTGATCTGATCAAGCTGATCATTTCAATCAAAACATCCAAGCCGGAATTGCTTTGAAATTTAGGATGTATGAAATCAATCTAAATTCATCGTTTTTACACCAAGCTGTCTGAAACTTTCGGATGCAAGGACCAGACAAGGGTAGTGAATTAATTTATCTATAGTTTGTACATGCATTTAATAAAAGTGATGAGTTTAAATTAGGGAATGAAGTTACATGACATTGTCATGCGACATTTAATGCGTCATGCATTAACGGCATGCATTTATGAGGTAACATTACACACAGGAGAGAATTGACTGAGAACCTGCTGACAGCCTTGACAGCTGTTTATTTCACACTGATAGAGAAGTTCTAGCATCAGATGTCCTATTGGAATTGATAACAGATAACAATTTCCGGTTCTAAGTTCTAGGCTGTGGAGGATGCAGGCCATGCAGATCTTGCGTACTTCACTGAGGCTGCACAGCATCGCTGCACCATTGCGATCCAGACACGTGAAATGGCTCGTCTAATGTGTGTCTGAATATATTATAACCCTCCTCTCCTTAATTTTGTAAATTACTGTTGCCATGCTGTGTGTTCCTGTAGCTCGGCTGATACAGCTCTGCATTAGCTGCGCAGAGGTTGTGGGTTCGATTCCTAGAGAACCACATACTGATAAAAAATATATTGAGTGTAAGTTACTTTGGATAAAAGCGCCAAATGCATAAATGTCAACGATTATTAATAAAATGTACAGAAACATCTCTTTCAAACAAAATTCCTTGCTTTCTGTGCTGGATGGTAACAACCCCAGGTTATTATGCACTGCATTGTGGGTAATTAGTTGATAAGACACATACAAGCTATGTGTGCTGCAATACAGTGCACAGAAACGATGCATGTTTTGTGATTTCTCTGAATGTTCAGGCTAAGCGACAATACATGCTCAATCTTACAGACAAAACGTCTGTTCGTATATTTCAAGTCTGTTCAAAAGATGTTACACAACAAATGCGCTGCATGCTTTAGTTCAGAGAGAGAAAGTGCGTCTGGCATTTTGTGGCTTACTGAGTTGACGTTTTTGACGCAGGCTTATACACAGTCATTACAATTATCATTGCTATTTTTAACCTGATTCACTACCGGTTAAACAGGCCTCCTTGTTGTGAATCTCTGCAGTTGTCCCAGTCCTCCTGTACTCACCACATTGCAGAGCGTAATCTTGGACTCTGGCCTGGTTTCGAGTGACGGTCCAAAGTCTCGAGTCCCAGCCAACCACTGAGCCGTCTTCGCAGGCCTGGTGCTCCCCGACATCATCCCATATGCGGAACAGGTAGAGCTCCACCGTAGCCGTGCCGACCCCAGGGGAGGCATCTTTTGGCTGACAGCCAAGCAGAAGACGCCCCGAGGGGGGTATTGCTCGGGCGATGGCCGTGCGCTGATATACGTCCGGGTTGCCTCCAATCGTCAAGCTGAAGCTTTTGCGAGGCGCGTCCCATCGCAGGCACAGGCGGTACCACCTGCGAGGGGTCAGCTGGACAGGAAACTGATGCCGTACGCCCAACAGCCAGGCGTACAGGGAGTTTCCATCGCCCTGCAGGGCCAGTTCATAGCGGGGTGCGGGGGCCGAAATGTAGCTGAATGCAGTCCACTCGCCGGGGGACAGAACCCGCACGTCCACACATACTGTGGTCAGAAAGAGCACGGGAATACGCCACTGCCCCTGAAAAGACCAGTTGTCATCACACCCTTGAAGGACGGCCTTAGAATCGGACATGAAAAAGCCATCCACTTGAAAGAGAGAGAGAAACAGATTGTTTACGCTTTTGATATTAACTGTTTATAAAAGTTAACAGGATGCATTTAATAAAAACAATAACATTGATCATAAGAGATCTATTTATTTCCAAACAATTGAAGTCCACATGAAACAGCATTTGCAACCTAATGTACTTTGTGATGTCATGTACAGTAGCACCATAGAGTATCCGACCACTTTCTGCATTCAAATGAGCAAAAAATCTAATTTACGTTTTATTAAATTTAAACGTACGCAGCCAAGTTGATTGAACTTAAAAGTTTAAGACGGCAAAAGTTTTTTACAGTGTCTGGAATTGATTGGTTATGAAAAGCGATTCAAATTAAAGTTACAGTTAAAATATCATCTGAAAAGGAAGGTTATTTTTAAGAAAAAGGTTAACATTTTAACAACTCTGACAGCACATTTACATCAGACAATGTTCCTTGTCTTTTGAAGACACGGAATAAAAATTCCGGTCCGTTAAATCTTAACCCAATTTCCACATCATTACTTTCTTTCTAAAACTCTGATCCCTTAAGACTGCTGCTTTTGATCTCATCATCCCTCTGTCAGCTTCTTAACGCTTTTGTTTAAATATTTTGAAAAGCACACCACGAGCTCGAACAGGCTGGCCTGAATTTAGCCTGAGAGAAAATCTTCAGCTTCTTTGTGACTGACAATGCGGCTGACAGCCATACGACGACTGATATTATGTGTGTGTTAGTCTGACATTCCTTTAATGCTCTGAAACGTTTTAAAGACAAAGTCACAGTCCAAAATAAAACCGGTGTAATCAGGTTTTGGTTCTTAGCCAGTATTTGTTCGATGTCTGCGAGATTAGACAACATATATCTGTGAGGGGTAGATGTGCGTTCTGTTGAAAATGATTTATTATGACACATCATTTTTCAAGACAAAATGTGTTCATATTAATACCCTGCCAATGCAAGCATTTTGACCAGGAAATGCATCAGACAGCTCTTGCAAAAATACAAGGGAAATAACACAAGAAATACTAGTATCAAGCAATTAAAAATATATGCGTAGAGATTCTGTTCTAAAATAATCATCCATTAGAATTTTTTTAGCTATCCCTCATCTCATTCTCTCTCTCTCATTCTCTCTCTCTCTCTCTCTCTCTCTCTTAGATGTCTGTATATCCTCTGAGGTTTACAACAGTCATCTTTTCTCTCTGCTCTCTAAGCGTCTGTGTCATGCTGGTGGTTCCGCTGGGGGAATAAGGAGCAAAATGCTCCAGATCTCTTTCAGCCTTGATTGTAATCACCTCTAATTAATCTCTCATTAAATCTGGGAAATGACATCACTGGATTTCAACACGCATTTCTTTGTCCTTTTTCTTTCTCTCCTCTAGCTACAGCGGATGTCCTCTGAGCATATGAATGCTAGTAATTCCACTGTTTAATGTTATGTTTTATCTAAAAATGATCAATTTAAAGGCAGGGTGGGCAATCTTTTCCATTTTTTGTTATGCTGGTTGAAAGTCTCTTCACATCTTGTTAGCAATCACTAAGTGATTTAAATGTATTTTTATATTGCTAGGTTGCTATTGGTAGACGCTCCGAAAACTCGCCTACCCAACCTTAAAAGCTGCAATCTGTAACTTTTGCCTCTCTACTGACATCTCTGCTTGAAACATAAAATTGCAAGTTACTTTATGTACTTTACCTACGTTGAAGTCAAATGAAGACAAACTGAAATTCTCATCACAAAATCTGCAGACCATATATCTTGTGTGCTTTCTGTACACCCCCGACATAATTACTGGGGTATCATCTTTTTCAGAGTTACCCACCAAAACTTTAATGAGAATTTGGTGTGAGAAAACACAATAAGAATGTTTGATTTTGGCTGGTTGAGTGTAACAGGTTGTATACCCACCTTGAGGCAGGAAGTAAACGCAGAGACAGAAGAACCAGATACAGTGATGTGTGGACTTCCTGTACTGTCCACTTGGGTGCTTTCCGTGTTTGTGACGCATCCTTCTAAAAAAAACCTCTTTTATATAAAGTAAAGAAACGATTTTTAATCTTTTGTAAGATAAAACAGACCTTCAATTTGATTTTGTATGCTCCCAAAATTATGGACTATGTTCTCATCTGGACAATATTTTAATAGCTGTACTAAAACACAACAAAATATAATTGTATTAGCACACAATTCTGAAGATGAAAAATTACATCACACAAAGGCTGATTGAAATGCAAATAGTCAATTTAAAACCTTAATCAGAATTAATAAACTATATTTCATATTGTGGTCAGCAAATATAAATATGTGCCTACAGCTTAAGAAATGAAAGTAAGGAGGGCTGTTGGGAAACCGATCTGAAAGTGTGAGTATTTTAAAAGTTATTCAAACAACGTATTATGAAACAGTAATATTTAAAATGATCAATAAAATTGTCTCTGTCATGCCAGATTAGACAATCATATTGGGGCTATCCCAGTTAAGAATTTTAGGTTGTAAGAACATTTCCCTAACGTTGCCATTAAGTAAAATGTTAACAATTTATTTTGAAAGTTCTAGGAATGTTCAAAACGTCCAGTTTTTTTAGACTTAATGTATTAACATTATTGCTTGGTTATAAGAACGTTATTCGAACATTTTTAAATACTGTAACGTTATTAGAATGTTCCATTAACAACATAAGAATAATGTTTTTAATATTTATGATATATAACTTAAAAATGTTCTACTAATGTTACTGCAAGAACCTTTTTGATACCTTTAGGGGAACTTTTAGAGAACGCTAGCCAACGTTCTGAGAATGTTCCCTGTTATCTCTGTTGGGATATTTATCCAGAACTCGAAGATTCTTTTGAAATATAAGTAGGAAACATTCACCGTGAGGAGTCTGTTGTCCTAAACAATGCAACATGTGAACTACAAATCAAATCGATACAGCGCGTTATTGCCATTTTTGGCATGCAAACAGGTTGAACAAGATTTGCGGTTGAATCTGCAGCCACATATCTGCTGGTGTCTTCAAAGGAAGAAATCTTCCCTAGCTTTCTGAGATTATAATATAATATTATAATATAATATAAAACATCTATCTGTGCTAATGTACGGGACTGTATTGTGCGTTTTGACATAAACAATCTCATTTTTTAACTTTTCAATTAATCTTAACCTCTCTCTCTCTCTCTGACCTGATTTTACAATATTTCAATCGCATTTTAATTCCCTCAGTATCACACGAATACAGATTTCACAAGCCCAGCTGGCAACTTTCAACCTGCGCTCACCTGGTGCCGTCACGCTGCGCCGCGCGATGCGGGCCAGGACATCCTAAAGTTGCGGTAAGTGCATCGGCGACGCTCCGCGTCGGATAAACCTCACTAAACGACCGCTGTCCGACGGGCGCCTCCGTTTTCGAGAGCTCCTACGAAAAAGGTCATGAAAACAAAACACAACAAAGCAAACGCAGCTGCAAGACCGAGAAAGTAAAAGAGACAGCTCTTGTGTTTGACTAAATGTTGTGACACTCCCATTATTGTGAGACGTATTAGTGTAGCTGACACGCCTTGCTGTGACATTTTTGTGAACAATTAAACATCATACCGACTCTCTTCTACCTCATTTATCATATACGATTATCTACTCTCTAGACTATATAGAACCATACAGACTTGCCTGTTTGTGCGAAGCCTGTTTTGTTATATCAGATTCCACAGCTGTATTAATTTCCTGGCTATGGAATTTCTATGGAACTCCTCAGACAAGTTGGTATGATCGAGGTATTTTTGTGCTTAAATAACCCATCTTATTGTCTATTACCATGGTAACTCAATTAAAGTGGTCAGGTGGCACCTGTTCTTTCTTGTAGGCACAGCAGGGCCAGGATATGGAGTCAGACGTTTCCTGGACCCTCGGCAGCTTGTCAGTGGAGGTAAATCATGCCCATCTGTGCGTGCCTTGTGTCGGCCCCTCAGGGTTCTCAGTCATTCTCCAGGGTCAGGCAACCTTCGCTCTCCTCAGGATTTCTTGTAAATAACGTCACACGCACAGCTCAAATATTCCGTGACTTAGCGA
>JAZGTJ010017658.1:0-11915 GCA_036877575.1 Botia almorhae
TAATAAGGGTTGCGCTTCATCAGTTCGTTCTCACTTCCTCCAGATACTCTCCGAGCTTGGCTGGCCAGATCGATGTCCCAGTTTTTGGTTAGATCCCGCAAGGGTTGCAGCAGGTGGGCATATCTCGTCTCAGCAGAATCCATGACGTCACACTTTTACAAATTGCTTAATATTAACAGAAGTGATTGGTCATTGGTTTACTGCGCGTTACGTTTGATCATTCAGAAACAACTTGCAAGGTAAGACAACCGTTTTTCAACGGCAAACAAGGCCTTGATTTAGTAAGGTTTACTTATATTACACTTTTACAGTAACGCTAATCGGAGTTTTATTTTCAGCGTTACAGTTTAATAATAAGTTACATTTAATGTAAATAGTTAATAGTAAAACAGCACTAACAATGCAACCCAAGCTTTTAGATAATAAATATTAGCCTTCTCACCTTTGGTGTGCAAATCAGCTACTGTCACAGAATAAAAATAACCTATTGTGTTTTCTATGACAATGAACCGTTTTCGTCACTTGATTTAACAAAAAACATAATCTAGAAGGAGACTTTCAGGAAACGTCGCGCTTGTGTCATATTTGTTTTTTCCGCGTTCGTGACGTCACGTCAGAGATCAGACGAACCGCTGCCCCCTGCTGTCCTGGAAGAGCAGCGTCTCCTATTTATTTATTTGTTTACTTGTTTGTTTGTTTGTTTATCGACGAATAGCATATATTTTTTTATTCACCTGAACAGACAACAATAATAAACAATAAATCAGTAATAAAACTGTAATAAATCAGTGGTTCACATTTAACGCAGCCATATATGGAACGGTTAATAAAAATAAACGGTAACATTTGCAATTCACGGTTTGGTGGGTTTTTCACTCTTGGTAAAAATAAAGTAACCTTACATTGTTGACATCGTTGCTCTTTTTGTATCTGTCATACATAGTAACACGTAGTTACGTCTAATAACAGATGAAGGTGCACATGAAGGTCCGACCAGAAGATGGGGCTGAAAGGCAGCGACACTGAATTTTTGAAGTATTTTAACCACATATGTTTTAATCACAACATTATACAACACAATGTGTGTGTTGTTATAGATAATAACATAGAAATAGGAAAGAATAAAGTAGTAGTAAGAATAAAATACACAAGAAGACAAAATACAAAATAAAGTACTTTGCACATCTTAAAAATGCAATGTTTGAAGTTTTGAAGACTTTTTTATTTGAAAAAACCCTGTATTCACCCAGTAAAGTCTTCCATATTATATACATATGTATATATTGTACATTATGCATATGAAGTTTAGCCAAAACAATAATAAAAATAACCCGCTTTTGTTTTCATTTTCCTTGACATAATTTGTGAAGCCAAGTGTTGTTATTTTTTATACAACATAGCGCCGTTTTTATACACTAAAGGTTTTTTTCATAAAAAATATTTATCTATCTATCTATCTATCTATCCATGGTGTCTGTTGAAGTTGGGCCAGACATTTATTTTTTTGCAGAATTGTATAAGAGAAACAAAGAAACATTTGTGAGGTGCTCTGGTTATTTTTACACACCGTTTGTTTTATACAGCTTCTTACAAGATTCAGTTTTGTCATATACTGAAGCGATAATTTTGCGGTTTAAGGTGGCACTTGCCACGCTGTGCCTGTCGCTCACATCTTTGGTAAATCACAGCTTTTGCATAAAGACTAGAAAGAACTATAATTATCATTGCAGAATTGTAACCTACCATATTTAGAATAAAACTGTGTGTTGATACACTGTATATTGTATAGAGAGAATAAACAATAACAGATAGAAACTAGCCTTTTGGGTGGGCTATATTGAAGTACTTACTTTTATTTGCCTGTCTCTTGCATTTTATTGCCTGTTATAGGTTGTAAAAATACACGCTCATGTATTTATTATAAGTAAATAAATTACGCAGAATGATTACATGATAAAATGCCGCACCCAGTACTTTTCAAAGATATCCCAGTGCTGATAAACGTGCATTCCTTGCAACGATACAAAATAAAAATAGGATCATATATCACAGCGTAAATAGATATCAGTTTGTGTCTGGCAGAGCTTACCGCAGCAAACAAACAAACAATAACGAAAACCGATTAGGTACGACCTTAAGAGAGCGCTCGCGCTTCGGACCACGTGACACGATTCCTGGAAAGTTCCTGGAAATTTGACTTTTGTATACCAGCCTTTTAAAATGAGGATCGAGTTGTTAACGACAAGCGCGCACACACACGCACACAAAGCGGAAAAATACGATTTGTTGGAGTATCGCTTCTCTGTGGGGGGAGAATAGTTATATGCGTCCTGTTCGCTCGGCGCGCGCTGTAACGCGTTTTGACGCACGGCGCGTGCGGTACGCTAGTAGACTGCGCGAGACGGACGGCGCGTCTCCTTTGGCGCTAGACGGAGTTTCTTTAAAAGAATATAAAGAAAAACGCGCCGACGGAATTGCTAGTCATCTTCCCTATAGTGCATAATGCCAAAGTCAATCTGCGCTGCTCAAGGTGCGCTGGTCGCTTGATAGTAAATTAATCACCCTTTCCTGCAGCGGTTCATTAATAAATAATGGGTCTAATCTAAACCATGGTGCAACTGAACGCCTGTAACGTGAAACGAGCCGGACTTGGTTGCTCATTGCTTTCACTGAGACAAAAGGTGAGTGATGTAAAGGTAAGCGCTGAAAAAGGTAAGCGCTTTCACCTTCTGTCGCTTTGTATCAAGTTTTCAATAATAGGTTTTGCTTTATACGGATTCTTTATGTTTAAAATGCGTCAGCTATCAGAAGACTTCTCGTGGTGAAGTACTTTAATTTACATGTTTAAATATTAGGAGAAAAAACGGAGATCGTGTCTTTTGTATCATACGATCATTTATCAGGTTCATGCATCAATGCAATTTCCTAGTACAGAGAGAGAGAGAGAAAGAGAGAGAGTTCTGCGTATTCTGCTGTCTGGATGCAGCCTTTGTTTTCCCTCTCTCGTACACGTGCGCAATGAGCCATTTTACACAGCCAGAAGAACGTTTATAATGAACCCTTGCGCATCATTTCTTTTTTCTATCGATGATTGTGAACAGACAAAACATTTCCCTATATAACCAATAGGAGTACGAGCTGACCTTTGTTCAAGTGAGATTAAAATGATTTCATGTATCGCATTCTGGGTATATTTTAAATGTATTGGATATCAATTGCACTGTAACAGTCTTTCGTCTAAAACATGTTTGTATTCTCAGGTCGGCGCACAGAGAAAAGAGTCCGGGGACGTTTTGAAGGACTTCTCACATGTTTTTGGTTGATTGTAAGAGTCACTCGTCTTTAAGGGATAATTATAGACATTGACTGGATGCAGAACGGGGTTCTCCAATGACCTGTCACTCATCCGACTCCACGGAAAGCGTCGAGAATGAAAGGAGATCGCAAACCGAAACCCAAGTCGTGGAGTCCGAACAGAGTCGCATTGCCACTGCCATGAGAGACCTTAAAAATACCGGTAACGTGTAATTTTACAAGCATATTCAATTTATTCGATCCTATAACACATGCTGAATTGAATGCTTTACACAACACGCAGTGGTTCATTCAACAAATAAGTTAAATGCGATAAATATGTTGTTAAACGTATAAAGAGGCATTTACAGCCCACATAAATAATTGCAAACGATTAAGATCAAACAAAAAAAAGTAAAACAAATTTAATGAAGCTTAAACTGATCCATTCAAGTGTAGTTTAATCTCACAAATCAAGTCCTGCACTGTATTATGTTCTTGAATAGAGACTTTATGTATTCAAAGCCATTATAAAAACAGCGTATTTTGTATTCACTTCGGCTCATTTGGGTATGGCGAGTTTTTGGGTGGTGTTGTTTTAAAGACGAGCATAAAATAATAATGGAAAAAACGTAGATGAATGTCAATACCAAGCACGTAAAGTATGTAGGTGAACGCAACAAATAACTTTGTGAATGCTCTGACAAAACATTCGCTGTTTATTTGCTCTTTGCTTTTTTCAACAAATGACGGTATTATGTCTACGAAGCTTTTGTTGTGTTTACCGGTTTTTCCTCCGGTACAACCTTGTCTGATTTCATTCGTCTGTGTCAGGGCGTGCCTCGTTCAACACGATCAGATTTAGTTCAGCTATACTATCTTTGTATCGTATTAAAGAAAAAACAAGAATATCTGTAAATAGTGAATGAGTGTTGTTGTTTTTAAATTGTTTAACCGTTAAATAGACGTTCATCGAACCAGATGTAGACAGATTTGTTATAATAAATACTATTTATGACTTTAAAGCTATTTAAAACGTGCTACCACATAAAGCTTTATTTTGTTTCCAGACAAAATATATTTACCGTGCGGAACAGGATCAATGTTTGTTTGCTGTTGAGAAAAGGATGTTGGCATTGCGTCAAGCCTTTTGGAAGTCAAACATCTGTAACGCGTCTGCCATCAAAAATGCAAAATATTTACCCGGCAGATGTTCTGTTTAAATACTTTAGGAAAAATGCGATATTTTGCTGCCAGTTTCGGTGACGTTTTTGTCGTGTGATGTGTCGTGTGATGTATTGCCGTATCGTGCTTATAATGTTTTCATTAAGTTTCATATGTTAAAGCGTTGACTTAACAGCTTATGCGGTTAGAAAGTGTCTGATTTTCATTGTGCACAGAAAGCCTGCGTTCTCGGAAACGGAGTCTAGGGGTTCAAATATGAGGGCATTAGTACTGCCTGCTATGTGGTGCTCCTTCCTCCAGTAGCTCTATTTGTAGCAGTGACTCACTTGAACGTTAAAAACACATCAAAGCAACAGCTGGTCCAGCAGATCTTCACTATACATGCCTGTAGTTGTGTAAACCGCTCACTGTCGATTTTGCCAGAATGTTGCACCAGCAAACCACTGAAACAGATACCGTGGATATGTGTGACCATGAGGCTCTTTGTGTTTTTTCTTGGAAGCAGGCTGGTATTGGGGCAGCCTGACAGCTAATGAAGCCAAGGAGATCCTGCAGGATACGTCAGAGGGCACGTTTCTGGTCCGAGACAGCTCTCAGAGGGACTACCTCTTCACTATCTCCGCCATGACATCAGCCGGACCTACAAACTTGCGGATCGAATTCAAAGATGGCAAGTTCAAGCTGGACTCTGTGGTGCTGGTCAAGCCCAAACTCAAGCAGTTTGACAGCGTTGTCCATCTCGTGGAGCACTATGTTCAGCTCTCCAGGACGTCTTGTAAGGGTAGGACTACATCTCTTGCTCCATCTAATGGCTCAGTGCAGCTCCTACTGAAAACCCCTGTGTACACAACCACGCCCTCTCTGCAGCATCTGTGTCGAATCGCTATCAACAAGGCCACACGGCAGGTAAAAGAACTTCCCCTGCCGAACAGGCTGAAGGACTATCTAACAGACTACACCTATAATGTGTAGAACCTTAAGGACAACAATGACCATAAGTGCTGGGGCTCCATGGACAGTGCTGGGGTTCCATGATCAGTGCTGGGGTTCCATGTTCAGTGCTGGGCTTCCATGTTCAGTGCTGGGGTTCCATGATCAGTGCTGGGGTTCCATGATCAATGCTGGGGTTCCATGTTCAGTGCTGGGGTTCCATGATCAGTGCTGTGGTTCCATGATCAATGCTGGGGTTCCATGGACAGTGCTGGGGTTCCATGAAATGCAGAACAACCCAGTTATACAAGGTTCTGAAGTCTCCACATTTATGGTCATTTTCCTGGATCTCTCTACATGTCCTACATTAAGCAGAATGACATAATAATGTTAAGTGTCCTTCATAGAGCACTAAACACATTTATGACTTGTAGATATTCTACAGTCAGTTTTAGACGAGCGAGCGAGTGCGTTTGTCCGTGTGCGTTTGGAAAAAGGGGTATAATGGCCTGCACAGACATCTATAGGCGTCTGCACAGACATCTATAGGCGTCTGCACAGACGTCTATAGGCATCTATAGGCCTCAAGGTGTGGCCATGTGTGTTTAAATGCAGCAGGCATCTGAGATACTTTACGTCCTGTGTTTGAAACATGGGAGTTTGCTTTTGATTTTTGACTGTTTTTATTTGCTCAGTATTCATGTTATATTTTTGTACTGTAGGTAGAGACAAAATTATGATTTGAGCTCTTTTGTCCGGCTTGATTGAGAAGTGTCATCGGTTGAGAACACTTAGCCTGAGAAACTGCTGGGTAGCGACGAGCACCTCGTGATATGATATTTATCCCGAAATTTGTGTCATCATGATTTTTTGGTGATGTTACAACCGAATCATAACTACTACTGAAACCCAATAGAAAACATTCATATTTACTGTTATGCTGTAGAGGCATACTAATTAAATAAAGAAAATGCCCAATAAAAAAAATTTAAACAATAATGTAAAAGAGATCAGGTTGCCAAAATATTACCATTTCTTATTAAAAGGTGCGTAACTTAAATATCACTGGCACACTGAACCAAGAGGTTATTTAGCAGTATGATTTATTTCTGCTATTTGCAAATGGTCAACATTTCTTGGCCTGTGTGAACCCTACCTCAGCAGGGTGTCTTGATAAACCTGCATGCTGATTGGTCATATAAAGAGAATATTCAAATCTGTACCGAATCTTTATGTTTGACAGACCAAAAAAAACAGAAACTTTATTCATGTTCATATTAGTTGCTAATTTTTGCTTTCTCAACGCTGCTATCTGAGTAGAGATTATAAGGAAAATGGAAATTTCTATTCAAAACACTCACCAATATGACCTCTTTTTATTTATCAAAAAAGTTGATCCCATTTAAACATTGACTGCTATATGTTTCAGTCACCATTGTGCACGAACGGCAAATTCCTGCACCTCATAATGTGTATTTTACCTGTATAGGCCTTCCAAAGAGAAAAGTATTTACCGTAGTAGCATTTCTCTGAAATTGAACACAGATTGGTTAATTGTTGTTTGTAGTTTTTGTATTATTCCCAATAATACATTTCCATTATAGCCCTCACCAACAAAGATTGTTGTAAAATATTCCTTGTACCAATCTGCCAATCTAAAAAAAGTTTTACCAAAAAGTTTTACCTATTTACACTGTAGAAAAACTTTTCTTGTAAATATTACAGTAACATACTGGCAGCAGAGCAGTTTGCCAGTAACTTTCTATTATTTGGACTACAGTATTTTTACTGTTCAAGGGTTAACAGTATAGTAAAAAGTGACGTGAGAATTAAAATATCGAGATTTTTTGCGTATTTGCAACCCTTCTGATGTTCATATGCTTTTCTGTACCTTTTCAAAGTGGAAATAATCTCCAGTCATTGGTCAGTTTTTACGCACAATTTTATTGGATGTACTGTAAATTACAAAAGTGTTATTTTCATGCCATTCAGAGTATATTTCTGTGAAATACAGTTACATACAGTGTAACTGCTCTACATTAACCAACTATAAAAATTTATAATTTGATAATAATTTGCATCCTTAAGAAACTGATCTCAGATCAGCATGTAAGGACAATCTCTCAGATACAGTATACTGATGTTGTTGCATATTTGATGGTCTTCCTTCACGACACATAAAAGAAATCTTGCATAAGTCTGATTTGTTCTTTTTGTCACTTCAAAATTTCTCTAGAATCATTTCACAGCATTGTGATGCATCAGTGAATCGATTGTCTCCCAAAAGTGAGAAATAAAAGCAAGCATAGATTTAATCCCAATTTGTTGGCTGTCTTTTGTTAACATCTGTTATTAGGAGATTTTATTTCTGTGTGTGTGTAAGTGTTTTTAATACATGCTGAGGTGCAGACGTGTATAACCATTCTCAAATTTTGAAATGTGGTGAACAATTTTTTGGTGTTTGCCTTTCCTTAAAAAATCACTTATTATTTATTTCTGCTCCTGAATGAGCCAATCATGTGCAGAACTAGTAATAACACCCAGCATCAAGGTCACACACCCACAGCCGTCTGGCAAACTGTCAAACCTTCTATAAAGACCACATCCTGTAATGGCTTTTGGTTTCTGATGTTCAGACGATATACAAAGTAAATGCAAAGTTTTGCATGATTCTTATTAGAAGCGCATACTTTTATACATCAGTCACCATTAGATTTAGCAGAAAGCACAATGGATTTGTGGTGCTTGTTTGGAAATGTGTAGCTAATGTTAAGATTTGGCTCTTTCAACATTGATTCATTAGACCAACAGTGTCTGCAGACATGAGTAATGTTTTCCCACTTGACTTTTTATTGAGGCTAGCACTTTATAAATGTACATCGTTTATGTTTGTTTGTTTTTAAGCATTTTTTAGGTGTTTGTTTAGTGATGGCCAGTTGATTCAGAAAGTTTAGCCATTTATTTAGTCTGTTTATTTTCCATTTCCACAGCTTTTTAATTTGTAGTTCATTTCTTGTCCTGCCCACGTACTCTGTAACCGTAGCTTGCGCCAAAGCATGGAATTTCTGAGTAACATTTTGAGTCACTTTGTCTTTTCCAGGGATTTTCTGAATAAATTGCGTGTGCAACAGCTTTGTATTCGCAGACCTTTCCTCAGGAGTCAACTGGCTACGCCCGTTCGACGTAGGAAAGTTAATATTTCCTTGTTAAATATTGACACCCTTTACCAGAAAAGCTGCTAAATGCTGCCGTTCACTTTGTCACAACACAAAAGAGCTGTTAGATCAAAGGTAAACAAAATCATAGAGACATCTTAGTTTTCCAGGTAATCTAAAAGTAATTGGAATTTACATGGAAATTGGATGTAACTGATCTTAAGTTTCTGAGGTGAAAAACACAATGCTAGAAGATTATTGTAATCTTTTAGGTGTCTTTCTATCTAGGTGTCTAAATCTCTAGGTGCACTTAAAACCACTCACGGATGCGTAAAATGCAGCTTGGGAAAATGACAAGAATGCTTTGTGAAAATGCTTCGTGACAATTGAATGAAAGGAAGATTAAGTACACTTCAAATCTAAAGTTTAATACAGTAGTCAGGTGCACAAACTGAAAAAGCATTTGTTGAGCCTAAACCCTAAAACAAAGGTGAGAAAGACACGAAGACAACAGGATACAGGTCCTGAAATAAAATATAAAAAAATGTACACCCTTTACATGACCAAACCTGACACTGACGTACATCAGCAGCTCATGTGCTCAAGTAAACAGGATTTAAAGACAGGTTTAGGAATAATTGCTGTTGAACTTTCAGCACTGTGTCCCACACTCAGAAAGCATTTTAATGTACTACTACATTATTGCCACAAATTAAGAAAACAAAGTGAATTTAAATTCACTTCTGGATCATGTTAGTGTTTATTTCATTGATGTTAAAGAACTGAATTGAATTTTAAAGCTGTTTGCTGCAGGCCTGTTGCAGTGTGTCTGATAAGGACTACACAAGTAGCCTAATCTTACATTTGCATTGCCAGGCATGCTTTACATGAGATCCTTTGTATTATTATTATGGCTTTATCAAACCCAGAAGATGATAATGATAATATCTGCACTGTGCATTCAAATACGAAAATAAAAAAGCCACGTTGAAACCCACATGGACCTTCAGAGGAAATCAAACAGACTACACATAACAAACTAAAGTAACTAAACAATTGAATAAGTCTAATATACAATAACTCAGACAGCTAGTGGCAGCTAGTGTAATGACTGCAATGTAGCATGGCATTTTTCCATATATATCCATTTCCTTAATCGGCACTGTAGATGCTTCCAATTTAGCTTGAAGAACATAAGCCTGGAAAATAATGGATTCTCTGAAGAGCAAATCCTTGCTAACAGATTTTAAAAGGCTTAGTGCTGGATGGGAAGGCAGGCCTCACGGACTATATATATTTGTGTGTGTATGCCGCGCTGTAAACGTAATAAATCGTATTTGTGTGAGGAGACAGTAACATTGTTGGAGACTGAACCTTACATAGGGCAGGACCCTCAGGCTTAGCCATGCAAATAAAACCAAAGGGGATTTACATGCGCACATCCAGCTTGTTGTAGCTCATAGATGTTGTGATATTCAAATAACACTCTCTTCCTGGAAAAAACTGTTGATATGGAAAGATGCAACTGAACAGACTGGAAAGATAACTGGTGTTTCAAAGGCTAATCCCCTTTTATAGAAAAGAAAGAGATAAACCATTAAATGAACTACTGTTTTGCAAGTGAGAACAGCAAAAATGTAATGCAAACATTGTTAAAATGTTCCTAATTAGGGGACGATATCAGTCACAGGCAGTTTTATTTTTAATAATGAAGTGTCATAATAGGGCATAATAGGGCTCTCTATAAATAATAGTGTACATAATTACAGAGCGAGAAACAGAAATAGAAAATTGTAATTATGGAAACCACAGTTACCGTGACAATATCTGTAAGTTGTACAACTTCTCAGGGAAGATATTTTTGTGATCATTATCTGTACACGACGGTTGCAGAGGACTAAATAGCCTAATTTGTTTACTAATACACATTTAAGGATAGGCGTCATTATATTTATTTTATGTTTTTATCTGTTATAAATAGGTATTTAGAAACTATGGATTTAAAAAAAAGTAGCCTACTCAGATGAAAACAGATTATGGGCATAATTAAAAAAACATTAAATGTCAAATTGATTTATTTAGAAGGCCTGCACAGCTGTAAGGTATGGATAGAATTATTGAGATTACAAAAAGAAAAAATAATTGTCACAAACACACAATTTTAAATAAGTACCCAACTAACAGGGAACATTCTCAAAATGTTGGCTAAAGTTCTCTCAAAGTTATTCAGTTCTTGCAGTAATGGTAGCAGATATAACAAAATCATTATTTTTAAGTTATTAGTCGAACGTTTTAAAAACAACTTAATGGAAACGTTTGGGAAACATTCTTACAGCCTAGCTGGGTAGCCTGTTTGCATACACTGAACCCATATTATAGAGTACTAAAGTTGACTGATGTCCACAACAGTGTATTAAAGTAAAGCAGTATGTATTTTACAGACAATAATGGAAATTGTAACTGTAAGACAGTAACAGATGCTTGCAGGAACAATAATGGCGCTAAAACTTCGTTCCTCCCGCGCTTCGTTTCCAGCCGGTAGAAATAAACGCGACATGATGCGGAAAATTAATTTGTAGTACATATACACCTGGATTTTCTATTTTACATATTTGTATTGCTTAACATACACTAATTTAAAGTTATTTCCCAACAAGTATTATTAGGCGAATGGAGAATTTGTCTGTTTCCGGGTGATTATCAAACATATTTTGGCATTGTTACTCGGACATCATGTTCAAAAATGGACCACAAACGCAAACAATTGCTCCAGTCTCAGCGGCTACAGTTAGACGTGGACGACGTGATCATTCAGTATTAATATCAGGAGGAGATCATAATAGAGTCATTTAACAGAGAGTCATTTAAAAGAGATCCAGCGTGAGTCATCTAACAGAAGGAAAGTGTTCAAGCTGCTGGATATTCTGCCCACGCGCGGCTCGCACGCTTTCAATCACTATCAAATCATTAAAGAAAGAGTATCCCGGGATCAAAGACGCATTACTGCAACAGTGTGCCAAAGACATCCGCCCTTCACAGGTGAGAGAGAGAGAGAGAGAGCGGGGTGGGTGGATGCATGCATGCATGCTTGCATCGTGTGAGCTCAAACATTCAATGTTTGATGCTCACTAAAATATTAATACAGTAATTGAATGTTAGCATTTGCATGTTTTATTATACTGCATTGTTTTCCTTGAACAAAATAGCCGAATTTGCTGTGTTGTTGTGCATACTTTCACTATGTTTGTGTACCAGTGAAGTCTACTTGTTTTGAAAATATTTTAACAAATATAGTGAAACATGCAGAAAACTAATGTGTTTCACAGTTTTAAAAGAAGTTATATTTTTCTT
>JAZGTJ010017660.1:0-11915 GCA_036877575.1 Botia almorhae
TTTTGTAATACTACAAAAATAATACACTCCTTTTTGTGACTTTACACAGCAAAGCTTTAGGAAAACTGCCAATTGAAAACTTCCTAAAACAAAGTTGTTTTCCTGTCATGGATCAATAATCTACACAGGGGCATCAATCAGCAGCATTTAGGCATAACATTTCGAGAGCTTCAAAGATGTCCTACAGGCAGGACAGCAGGGTGCAAGAGAGAAAGATTCTCACACACCTTCAGATAAAACTTTGATATGTCAAACAGTCTTTGACTGCAGGCTTCAAAGCACTTGTGCTGGCTGCTGATCCCATGTTTATGGAGCGTCTTATCCACCACCTCCCTCAGCATCTGAGAACCACAAACACCCCATGAGACCTCACATGCACAGTCATGGAACTTTTGCCTTTACAGACCCAACATCACTTTTGCAAAACTGATGACTGCAGAAATAAATACAATGAATACACTGAATGAAGTCCAATAATAACTAATCAGTTTAACCACATGGAATCTGCATGTGGTCAGAATTGGATCACGCTAATGCAGTTCTGCAGTTCTCCAAAATAAACAGAATGCACAAAAAGGTCACAAGACTCAGCCTGGGCCAGGTAATTAGTACTTACCCTATTGTGTTTCTGGGAGCGGGACTCGGTCTGGCTAAGTTTTTGACTGGGTGAGGGTTCGGCAACAGAAGCAGAACGTCTCGTCATTCCTGGGTTTGAGCGAGAGTGGGCCGCCTGCTGCCGCAGAGCCCCCACAGCTGGGTGTGTGCCACTTGAACCACTGCAGTGAGCACCCAGTGATTCAACACTCTCTGATTTGCAGAACCTGAAAGAGACAAAACGGAGAAGGTTTTAGAAGAGATACTGCTTCTCTGAGAACATCCATTTCGATTTGTAGCACACATCAAAACTATTCAAAATAATTTGATGTGACCGCTGCTTAAGAACTCAAGGAATCATTTTTACCCTTTTCTTCTAGAAATCTCAGTTTCACTCCTCTCGGTCTAATCCAGTGTAATAAGAAATGGCTCTGTTTCAGAAACATCAGCCATAGAAACACATTTCCAAACTCATGAGTTCTCGATGACATCACTGTGGTCATTCCAGAGTGAGGCAAACTCTGAACTGATGATAGGCTTTTAAATTAAATGTGGCCCCATAAGTTCTGCTGCAGGGTGCCATTTAAAATAATAATACATATAAAAAGTAATCAAATAACCTCAGCATGTCCTGACAACACATCATCTAATGCAGCCATGAAGGCCAAACACTAGACATTTGATTGCTGCCATATTTGCGGCCCATTTAGAATGGGCCAATGAGACTTAAACTCAAATTAGCTGAATAGCAACAAGCATTCAACATGCACTGCAGTGCCATGCTGTAATTTTCATTCATTGCTCATTTCAGTTTTTGACAAAGCCATCAAATGCAGATCTATATTCAATTACCGTGTAAGTGACATGCATTTAAATGTGTGTTAAAAGATGGGGCAGGCGGGCAGATGAAGGCAATGATGAGTAGGCAGAACTACAATGAGCCACATGAGGAAATCAATGAACTACTGGCTTCACATAGTTAAAGTAACTATTGAAACATTAGTTTGATTGCCCAATTGAACAGCCCGCTGATGAGAAAGTGGTGTGTAATGAGAGACCGTTTCATTTAAAGCTGGGCAAATAGAACATTGGTAAAACTGACTGGCTGTGAAATACCCATATTATTTCTGATGCAGTACACTGGGTCTAAGAGGAAAACATAATCCATTCCTCAGAGCTGTGGCGTAGTGGTTCGCTAATGTGCTCTGAGTTTGAGTCAGAGTTTATCACTATCAATCATTATTATTAATGAACTGTCAGCAGGGCTGGGTTTTAACTGAATCTCATGCCTGATGGTCATGTCCACATGGCTTGTAATTGAGTTCATAATTACAGATTGAAAATACATTTAAAATATTTAATATTGTACATATAAATATGTACTAGAAACACTTATTAGCATTGGATTAATACTGGCATTTTAGCTTTGGTATGACACCTTAGGCAACAGATAAAAAGTCTAATGTGACTGTAAACAGATTCAATAATTCAATGTTAATAATTATTACAATAAGATAAAATGACAGCCAAACTAGTGTTCCTCTAGCTGGTAGAGCATTGCGCTAGCAACCGAAGGTCGTGGATTTGATTCCCTGGGAGACTAAATGTATAACTTAAATGAACTGTAAGTCGCTTTTAAGCGTCTGCCAAATATAATGTAAAATATTAAAACTCATATTAAGGGCTGTAAACAAAGCATTGGTAAAACTGTATTATTTTTGATGCACTACAAAGGTTAAAAATTAGATTGTAAATTGTGAAACTAGATTTTAAAAAAAATGATTGAAACCATAAACACAATGTCATGAAATAAAACAAGAACATTCAGGAAGAGGATGAAGGAAAAGATCTCAGACTATCTATGACCACCACTAAAGAATAAAACACCTGGTTCATTATTACAGTTCGTGCTGTGTTCTCACCTCTTGTGTGGCTGGAGGTGTGAGTCTGTTTCACGGGAGCGTCGTTTGAGGCGGGGCGGCTCGCTGTTCAGAGCTTCACCGTCAGGCACGCTGCCCGGTTCAGACAGCACAGCTGGGGAGGGAGCAGGGCTGAGGGCAAACGGCACAGGGCAGGGCTCTTTACAGCATGTACTCTGGGTCTCGTATCTTATTAGACGAGACTGCAGCTTCACAAAGCCACGGTCTCGCTCAAGAGCCTTAAACTCATCCAGACAGAACCTGAAAACACACACGCAGGGAAAACATGAAGACTGGAAGTATTACTGAGACAAAGACAGGCACATACTGTATTGATCTTGTCAGAAACACCGATTTTGGAATGGGTTTTAATGTAGACAACTTAAAAACACACACACACATAAACAAACAAACAAACACACACACACACAAACACTAGCATGTGTGGTTTATAAAGACTATCCAAAGATAGTTTTTACCCTGTACAAACTGCAAATTCTGTATATACTATATATATATCTTCTAAGCCCACCTCTAAACCTAACCCTCACAGAAAACACAAAAAACAAATCACCATTCAGTATGTTTTTTAAACGTTTTAGTTTGTGAGGACACAGGAAGTGTGTCCCCATAAACATGTTTACGTTGCTATACACAACATTATACACACTGTAAACCACATATTCAAACCCACACTCATACAGACATACTCTATTCCGTGGTAGTGGGATTTGGAAGCCGTTGAGAATGGGAGCTGGGTAACCTTCCTGGGTGTTAGATCAGGAGACAACTGAAACACATGTTCCCTAACACAAAAAACACATTCAGGGACTTTTAGTTCCAACAGTTGAGGAAATAAATTAAACATGCACATTTCTGGAGGTTGTGTGTTACGCTAAGATATTTGAATTGTTTGAATAGATGGCGCAGTTTTGTAAATATTCACTTTTGCTTAAAGAAACAATACATTATGCACTAAACAAAAAAACTTTTGTTTTCTTGTTTTGGCTAATTGTTTTCATTTTTGAGTGTACTGCACCTTTAAGATTACAGCGCAAACAGAAAGCAAAGGCACTGCTGTAGAGCTTGAATGATGAATGTAATGTTTAAAACTTTATGTGCATGAGACCTCTTCGTGGACTCCAATTCCACTTTCAATAAATGAGGAAGAGAGTCATTAGGAAGCATCATAATTCTGACAGTGTGCGTGTGACCGACCCTTTGAAAACTGGCAGTGGCTGCAGCTCCCCACTGGGCTGTCCATCAGTAGTGAAGTGTCTGAGCAGCTCTCTGGCATCCAGCAGTGTGGTGAATCCCCTCTGACTGTCTTTAGGCCCCATCAGACTCTCAGAGGAGGCACTGCTGAACAGTCTGCACCTGTGGAGAACACCCAGATTAACCCTTCCTTCAGCAATAAACAAAGACAGTAAGTGCTTTAGCCAATGTAATGGAGTGATGAAATACAGTATTGTTGTAAGTTTTTTAATAATAATATTTAATGATTAATGTTGATGTACCTGGACCTTTGTCGGGCTCTCTGTATGTTCTCGTAGTTCTGTAGGACGCTTCTCTCTGGCCATTCTGTGTGGGAACCAAACTTAACATCTTTGAAGAAAGACATCACAGTTAGAAAGATCATCAAGTTCAAATCATTAGAGACAAATAACTAAATATTCAAAGCATTTTCAGGGTACATCCAGGGTATATTCAGTGTCCCCAATTTAATTTTTCTGTGCCAGGTTATCAATGTTTCTACTGTACATTTTTTATATTTATTTTATACCGATATATTTTGATGCCTGATTTTGCTTGTACAAACAGGCAAAATTATACACGGAAGCTTGTGTGTAACTAATTTATCCATTATCAGTTAATAAACATCATGATAAAATAACTAGCAAATCATCTGAGCTATAGTTTCTAATATTATTGCTTTGTTAATGTAACCCATTTACATTACATTTATGCATTTGGCAGACGCTTTTATCCAAAGTGACTTACATTACCCATATTATGTATTAATTATGTAAACCATATTATGTATTAATAATTGACCTCACCTCTGGAGCTGGAAGTGGAGGTCTGGTTCTCCTTCTCCTGGGACATGCGCTCTGAGGCTCTGGACAGTGTGGAGTCATGCATTTGAAGATACTGCTCTCTGGCCAGACTCAGAAGAGCCTTTAGTTCATTTACAGGAATGGCAGCAGGATTCTGGGCATCTTGTCGTCGCCCTGCGCACATATGGGACGTAATGCGTCTCTCACCATCTCTTAAAATTATTGTCAATAGATCTTTTATACACTGCTGTTTGCTGTTCGTTTGGGGATTAACTTTATTTTAATACATTAAAACAGATATAAGTTGTAAGCGCTTATTTGTAATGTCGTTTGTGTATGCAACTGATGAACTTGGACGTAACTAGAAGTCTACAGAAAAGAGGTGTTATACACCTAAAACATGTACTTAAAATAACAGCTACAAGCCCCCCACACACAATACAATCATTCTGCCAATCATAAAAATCAATCACGCATCATAAACCTGTCTCAGAAAGACTACGTTTAAAGAACAGCGTGTGAATACTTGGGAGCTCTGAGGAAACGTTTTCTGTTGCCTGGGAAACCACTTACGAGAACATTCCTTCAGGACCAGGGTCTGCACCTTGGCCAGATTCCTCTCCCTCTGCAAGAGCTGCTCTCCATGGAGATATGGCAGGGAGCGCAGCAAGTCAGCAGTGCTGCTCCCTGGAGAGAATACCAGAGAAGAGAGAAAAGACAAGAGTGACAGTCATTAAATGCAGGAGAAAGAAAGAGAGTTAAATCTCTAAAATACCAAGTGAGCTGTCTGATCATATTAGCAATAAATCTAACAAACAATGGAATTGTAAAAATTTCTTCAATTGTAGAATTTGTTCTAGTTCCATTTTTATTTGTCTGCTATTTAGAAGAGGAATCTATTTTCTACAGCTGTACATTAGGAGTTTGAGGAAGACATTTAACAATAGACTGTGGCTTTGGTTTATGGAGCACTGCTACAGAAACTATAACAAACTAGTAAAATAAAACAATCTAAAATGCTCAAAAATAGAGAAATTTCATTTGTTTCTTTATTCTGGCAAGCCATTCACAGTAAGGAGCTTAAAAGCACCTCTTTTAAAATGCCATTGCCATGCCAATATCTACAAAATATGGTTGACAATATCTATGTCTACAACTATATCTACAACTTCATCCTAAGTGCATCAAATTCTTACCCTGTTTAAATGTCAAGCATTCACAAACATATTTCTCAACAAACAGCCACAAACTGGAGGTCTGTGGTCTTGGGTGTCAGCTCCAGCATTGAGCTGTACTGAGCATTATGGATGTGGTGTTCTGAGCACCACAGGAGGCTCTGAGTAAACCCACACATCCTGATCTCAAGAGCAGTCATTTACTGCAACAAAGGTCTCCAGTAGAGGATTTAAATACAGCCACTTTCACAGCACAAAGAGCTATTAGAAGCAGTAGTGAACCACCAAAAACCTGATTACTTGAGTTTCAAACACACTAATCAATGAGTAGACGTGGCAATGCAAACTAAAGCAATATTACCTTACACGAAATCCTAAAAAGAATGTTCTTTCCTTACAAACAGGGAAAAGAAAAAACATCTTTTGAGAGCGATACAAACAAACCCAATTCCTTCTCAGGGTTAATAACTGCTGAACATTTAGTCCTAGAAAAGTTTCTACTGCCAAATAAAAAAAATCACTTAACCTGCACCACGGTGTGCTAAAAATACCCATTCTAATGTATTACCATGATAAAGGGTGTTGCCATAATTCCAAGACACTGACAAAACTGTTGTTTTTGACAGGAACACAGTGGTTTGTTTATGTTTGGAAAGAAAACATAACTGTGAGACATTCTGAGATCGTGTTCTTTTCCAGTGCTTATAAATTTGTATAAATGAGAGCCAGTGATTTGTTCTACATTTGGGACAGTCAGAACATTGCAGCTGTGGTCTGGTAGAGCCTCATCTCATCCCTCAGCTGCTGCAGTGATAGATGACACTGTTGTATGGGTTTAATCTGGCAATAATGAATAAGGTTCCTGAAAGCCAAACTTCCTTTAAAAGCACTGTATTGGCCCACTCATACCAACAGTATGATTTATAACAGTTCTCAAATCTAGCTTTAGGTGCGTCTCTGCATTCATGCTGTTATCGATTGCACATAAAAAAAAAGATGCACGAGTTCCGATCATACCTGATGGAGGCGGAGCTTTCTCCCTGATGAGGGCATTGAGCGTTGCTAAGGCAGCGGCTCCATTGATCTGATTGGCTGTGTGTATCAATCGCGCAGTGCAACCTCCTGACTCCACCCCCTGCACCAAGAAAAGGTAGTGGCCTTTCTCACCTTTTAACTCCACATCAGGCGCTGGGGAAGAAGAGTTAATAGCATGGTAGAAAATATACAGGAATAAAACCAGACATGAATGTCAGCATGTAATTTTAACTCAAGACATACAGAGACATGCACAGAAACATGCGAAAGGTACAATTATGCATATTTAGCTGCCCTAAGCGCTGCCGTACGAGGCTGGTTCTATTAAAAACATATCCTACCAGGAAACTCCTTGGGGTGTTTGGACACGAAGTCTCTCCATTTGCAGGAGCTGATCTGAGAGGCTGATGGGAAGGCCTCAGTGCTTATCACACAAGACAAAGAAAACAAAGCTCCCACCTGCAAAAGGAAACACTTGCTGTTACTGCCACCCAGTGTGCCAGCTGTGGGCAATATATTTTGTTGGATTAAAGTTATCAAGTCTGTCTCAGAACACTTTGATAGCTTTGGCTGAATCTCAGCAGGGAAGCAAATTTGACCAGAACAAGATAATTGGTGAAGATGGTGTTGGTGCTGGAGGTCTACCTCTCCACGCAATGTGCAGAGCTGATCCAGCAGCAGCTTGGCTTTACCAGATTTGGTAGCCAATCCGCTGTAGAAGCATGTCAAGGTGTGAAACAATACACCAAAGAAAAGTGACAGCAGTTTACGCTGTAAACTGTTGCAAACTCACAAAAAATGTGCTCTCCAGTCATTTGCTCTGGGTACAGAGTTCACTGCATGACTCTGCCAGAAGGCTGGCATGCTAAGTATACAAATGACTGCCTGAATATAACATGTTTTCTTTATCAATAACTCTAAATAAAAATGTTGAATTATCTTTTTGAATTATAAAAAATTAAAGATTTCATTGATATAATTGATCAATACTTTAATTATTCAATTATGTTCAAGGATTGAATAATACCTTAATAGCAAACTAAATGACACTAGTCATTTGGGAAATCTGCAGGGCATTGTGGAAAAATGCCAGAAAAAAACATATTGCAATGCAGAGTATTTTGTAATATGATCCAAATATTGGAGTAAATAACATTAATCAAAACTGCTCTTATTAAAGCCTGACAATAAAATATTGCAGGAGGTTTTTAGATGTCTTTTTATGATGATAAACCATCTTTACTATCAGTCTAAATATTTGTCAATACAGAAAGCACCCAGAATAAATCCAGTACTACCATCTACCACTACGTGCTACCTCTCAAAAATGTATTTGCTTACGATTGGTTATTTATACAGAAGACCTTGCCATTTTCAGATGGCATTGTTGACAGACGAAAATAACGTTGCATCATTTGCATATCCGTTCTGATTGGTCTGTTTATGTATAAAAGGAGACGTTGTCAATCTCATCTGGCATTCATTAGGTGACTTCACTTGCCTGGGCTTCGGCATATAAAAGAAATGTAAATAAAATGCATCTTTATTCATTATATGCATCAGAGTTATGCAAATAAGAAATGTTTTTTTAGTATTAGAGAGGCTCAGTCTCTCTTCCACACTCACTGCGGTTTATGGATAGTGTAAATGAATTTACTATGGATAAAGTTCTCTGAAAAGATACAGTTCAAACTCAGTGCTGGAAAGAAAGTGAATCGGAAGATCTGCGACTCTGATCAGCTGAATCAGTTCCAACACAGGCTTGTAACAGTAAAACACCTAAAACACACAAGAAACAACAAATAAGCAGTTGCCATGTAACGCATCTGACAAAACAGAAATGAACAAAGATATTAGATGACCAAGCAGTTATCTAATGGCCAACCACCAAAGAGTTATCTGCTCAACAGACTGAAGTGTTACTGACATCGAGGGTGGCTGGCAAATGAAAAAAAAATCAGCACTTTAAGGGTTATTAGTCATTAGGAGAGCAACAGTTAAAGCTGTTTTGGGGTCTGCTGGGTGCTTGTGCCCCTGAGTGCCGGAACAAAATCAGCTTTGTGCTCAGGCAGGACTGAACCAGAGATTTGGGGCTGGAATCTGAGAGAGACTAAGGGGCAGCTGGCAACAATTGTGCTTTCTTTATCAGCTCTTTCAGCTTCCATACAAGACAAGCAGAGCTTTGAAAGTAAGTCAATCTGAAGAGACCTGCTCCATTATTCAGTGGATTCTGCCCACAGAAAGGAAGAGTAAGATGTAATACATTGAAATACGTTTTTAAGTACTTTTAAAAACCCTGTCGAAAATCCCTTGGAATTATGGGGTGGAAAGGAAGATGTTAACATTTTAGAGAAACAAGTTTGTCAAATCAGATTATACAATTATGTCTATTTTTAAACAAGGACATATGAGGGCTATTAGAGGGCAGGACTGTTTTGCATTATTAACATGTGAGAATGACATTTCAAGAAATATTAATATCTTGTGGTTAAACTGGCAAAGCATGATGTTAGTAATGCCAAAGTGTTGTGTTCCATTTCCAAGGAAAACAACCATAAAATATATAGCAAGAATGCACTTTAAATCATTCCGGATAAAAGCATCCACCCTATGACTAAATGTAAATGAAGATACAGTCGCAAACATCTCAAGAGGAAGTTGCTAGGCACAACACACAGCAGAATTTACTTTTATATTTTTGTCAAGCAATGTTATGCATTACTGCCACAACTCTGCATTAATAAACCACTCAGTTTGTAATCCTAAAACCTTAAAGAGAATTTAAGCCATAGATTCCCTCAGGTATTTCTAATGTGTTTTCAGAATGGTGCTTTTGATTCAGTTCCCCTGCAGGGGCACTGAAACAGGTTCCTGTTTTTTTTGCTACTTTTTTGTTACTATAGCAAATGTACAAGTCTTTAGTACATAACAGCTAATTTACTTAAGTCAGCACACATTACAGTGGATTTACTTATCGGGAATATCTCACACTCATGCTTCTATGGTATACAGTAATTCCACCATTTAAAGTGTGTAAATGACTTCAAGCTCAGCTTTCTTCACTTTTTTTGGCCATTGTAATAATATTAATACTAATGCTTCATGATATTCAGTATGAGTGTAAAAGAACATTTTTAACATGATGTTGATGAGGTTTGGTCAGGTACCATATAACTGAACGTAATTTATGTTGTAGAACAAGTCTTAACTGCAACTATATCTTCTCAGAAATCAAAACTTTCTTTTAAAAAAATTGCCCACAGAAAATACCCACGAGCATTAGCCTAGTGTTGGCCTACATATCTATCTGCTATTTTACAATGGCTGCAGATGTAGCTAATTTAATCAGGATTTAGAGTCTAAACTGTCAGCTAGTAGATGCTTTTATACAAAGTAACATAAACAATCTGCCAAACAAGAGCAACAATATCTGCAGTATCACATTGCCAAGTTTCAAGAGTAAACCAGAGAGGTACAGAAGTTAGATGGGAAAATACAATGCAGAAAAGGAAACAAAAACAAAGATTAGGGCTTTTTAGGAAGTTGCTTCTTCAGCTATTTACATAATATTCGTTTTACCGTTTTGAGTATTTTGAGTAATATTTTAACTTGTTACACAAAGCTGTTCATATGCTATGATTAGACTGCAAATAAAGAGAACATAATTAAATAAATGACCTACCATTTGTATAGCATTTAATTCAGTGGATTATCAAATAACCACTATCACATAATTACTTAATACACGGTTTATTGTTTGTTGAATTTGGGAAATAACTATAATGTGACTTAATATGACTTCATAATATGAAATCTTACTTATCGTAGCATCATTTCATATTACGATCACTCATACTCCTGCTGTAATGTTTATAATGACTGGAGGTGCTCTGAACAAATGTGCCCATGTTAACACCATCATCTCTCAGCAGTAATATGGCCACAGTGGCAGATGGGAGGTAATGTCTCAGACTCATTCTAAAACAGGGTAAAATTGCAGTTTCCTATTGATCGCAGTGTCCATCACAATAATTAAGTTGATAAGCACGGCAGGCTCAAAAGATAAGTTAATGGCGCTAATCAGCGCAGAGGCAGTGAATGTGATACACGAGCCCTGTGTAAACAGGCTGTAGGGGGCAATCTGCTCCAGTGGAGAAAATGAAGAACTGCTACAGCCACTGTGATTAATCTACAGCAGAAAACTCATTACTGTAACATTACACATTCTCACTTTATGACATCGAGAGAGAAAAGAGAAAAAGGAAAGGGGCGATATAAAACTTTAGAGCAGCTCTTACACAAATATACTAGCTATAGATATAGCAACACCACTATGTTATTTATACTGGGTATAACTTTGCAGCTTAAAAAAGATAGAGAAAATGAAACATGACAAGACCAGTAATCCAAAATAATTTTTAAAAAATCTTCCCACTGGCGAGTAATTGTAAGAATGTATGTAAAACTGGATGGGAATGAACCTGCTTACCTCATTCTGTAGTTTATGATCAGGGTGGCCTTGAGGGTCTGTGTGAGGAAACAGCAGATCTCTCCAGTGACTTCTACTCTGCGCTCTCAAACAGAAACCATCAAACTTCAGCTCTGAGACGAACTGAAACAACACACAAAATCACCATTCAGCGTGGGCTGAGACATTAACAAGTGTCTCGCTGCCTATATTTCACTACAAAACCTCTGCTGTTTTTAGAGTTGAAACTCATTTTTCCAATGCAAAGATTTACAAAAAGATGAAGTCATAGAGACTTTAGTTCCCATGATAGAACCCTTTTACTCCTTACACTTAAAATTCCCCCGCTTAGAATTCCTCTGAATTTAATCATTTCTTTACATCTGTCATGCTTACTAAACCTTTCCTTCCTTTTTTCACAGCTTCGCAAATCAATAACTCCACTGTATTCGCTTAAAGACCATTTCTTACAACATTGCGACCTCTGGTGGTCAGAAGAAACCAGCGTTAAATAAACCCGCACGTTCTTATTTTTAAATGTGAAGTGTATATAGTTATAACTGATGTTAAATAGGTTGATTGCCCAGCTGTTTATTACAGCATCCAGACATAGCAACATTGGCTTAACCAATGGCGTTTGAGCCTGGACCATCTCTTGTTCAACCAA
>JAZGTJ010017661.1:0-11915 GCA_036877575.1 Botia almorhae
AATTATGTATCTCCATGTATTGAAACAATACCGTCATAAAGAATGGACATGAAATAAAGACGTAAAAGTTCTTTGAGACTAGAACTATGTGTGTTTATAATGTATGTGTGATTATAGTTTTAAAGCATTACTTGAAATATTTTTGACTGAAATGTAATATTGTAGCAGATCCATAAAAACAGCAAATATTAGATGTGAATGATGTTGAAATCCAATGTCAAATCAAATCAAAGCAAGCTGTAGTCTCTGCATTGCTCTGGTAGCCAGTATCACTGTTGAATCCCGGCTTTGTTGCAGACAGACTTTTGGCAGGGGATAGACTGGAATCAGATGTGGCATGCATGCGTGAGATAACCCGTGTCTCTGTGTGTGCCCGTGCCCCCTTGTCACTTATCTTTCACTATCCTTAATGCACGAACAGAACCGCGTTTCAAAGAGAATGAAGTGGAGCAGCGTCATGTCAACCTTTGATATATTTATATATTTCTGTTGCGCATTAAATTTGAAGGCACATTCTTAAAGAGGATGTCAAAGAAAGGAAAACTGTGTTCCAACTCAAAGAGCAGAAAACAGACAGACAAAAGTTATGCAAATGAAACAAATGGCGAGAATCACAGTGAAGAATTGATGAGGACATGAAATTGACTCAGAATTTAAAGGCTGTGTGAGCTGGTGGACACGTGTCGCCGTGCCTTTTTTGGAGGTTGCCGTCGTGATGCGCCGCAGCTGTGTGTGACTTCTGGATTAATTTTAATGCCCCACTCAGCGGGTTCCGTGTCACTCTCCCCTCAGTCTGAGGACCCGTCGAGATGACATCTGAACAGTCACTCGCTCGGCGCGGGGAACTCAGAGAAGCCTCGGTGCTGGAGAAAGTGTTTATGAAAGATTCATCACAAATGTCAGTCTAATCTGCCATGCATTGTCAGGGAGATGTTCCAAAGCACACATTGTAAATGGATTCTTCCTCTGACTTAAGTCATCTCTGGCTAAGAGTCGTAGATGGGATGGAGATGGTTTGGAAGTGTGTGTAGATTGTGCAGCAAAACAAAGAGAGAGAGAGAAAGAGAGAGAGAATACATTGTGCCAGTAGATGAGGTGGAGCACTTTGCAAGCTGCATTACCGCATGTCTGTAAAGAGATGGATCTTTAATGTACAGTTGGCCGCAGTCAACCTCATAGTGCCACCTGCAGTGACTGTGTCACGTGGACATTATTCACAGGAGCGAAAAATCTCTTAGTATGTCAGTTGTTTCTCTAGACAGCAATAGAATTATAGGGAGAGCAGATTGTGTTCGATCTCTCAAGCTAAACTGAAACTGGCTAGTATACCAAAGTCAAATGAAGTTTTAACGCCAAAAGTCCATCTACATAAATGTCGTAGCTCTATACTTTACGGTTTAATTTGCGTTTGTTTTCATTTCACATTTTAGATTTTAGATAAAATTAGAGACAAAATTGATACTTGAAACAAGGAAAAACATACATAAAATTCCTTTGGTTATAAATACAGAATTTCATATAGCAACAATAGGGTCAGATACACCTGTAAGTACAGAATGTTCACAATTATCATATTATATTAGCACAGAATGAGGTTACAGAACTTCAGGAATCTGTAATAGAAGATGTATAATCACAATTTAGAAACACAGGCGTTTTTAAACGTGTAACATTTCCAGTTTCCAGTTCTAACATTCGATTCAGTGGCTGTGCTTAAAAATATTTGCCTCTTGGAGAATAATATACCCTCAGTGTCTATTGGGCAATATATAGCCTAACCCCTCAACACTAGTACAGCAACATTAGTCTTTTAGGCTTTTAGTGCCACTTTGAAAAATAAAATCTTGTCGAGGGGAAAAGGAAAAAGTCAGAATCGCTTCTTTCAAACACTTTGCTTTTAATGTGACACCTTTCTGATTTCAGGGCATTTCCCTCTCCATTATCGGGGTGACAATATTAAGCATGACTTATTTATATCCTGCTTTGCGAGGCCCTGGGTGATGAAAGGAATAAAAGTGACAGCGAGGTGAGTCGGCCCCGTCCCAATACCTGGAGTCAACACTCGGCACATTTTGTCGTGCTTTGATCTAAGGGCCCCTTCGCTCGTCTTCCTCCTTTGCTTTCCCCTCCTGATAAGAATTTACAGTTTTGTGTTTTTTTCTTCTCTCACTTTTCTCTCCCTTATCACCATCGCATCACAGGGGATGCAAACAAGTCATCTTCGCTTCACTGAGTGATACTGACATGCAGTAGTGTTTCCTCACTAAGTGCCTTTAAAGCCACAATATGTAAATGAGAGGACTGGTTTGGGTAGCACAGCAGCTGTATTGCATTTCACCCTGCGATTCTGAGGACAAATGCTGGATAAATGGTAGAATGGTGTAATCTAACATTCTAAATGAGCTTTTGGAGGATTTTACTGTGTAAACATCACCAGAGATGAAATACCGGTGTGTGATTTAGAAGTTTCACACATTTTAACCACTGCAAAATAAGTGCCACTTATTCCAGTTCATCTAGATTATTTTATTTACATGTATTTATGCATTTGTATATTATATGACTTATGTAATATTACTAGTGATTTTAAAATACTAGTAAATATTCAGCACTAATGCATCTAAACCATATCCTGATGCCGTAATGAGGCTGAATAAAATATAGAAATTTGCGTTTTCAAAACACCAGAGACTCTTTTACATCTCTCTAAAATAAAATACATTACAAATTAAATATTAAATTTTTAAATAGTCTTAATTAATTACAAATTAGCATATAGTGTGTCTTAATCGCCATGAATTTAATTTATTAAAGCAGCTTGTTTTACTCTTATCACCTGACTGCCAGAACGTCACAGGCAGTCACTCATAACGACAGCGACTCATAACGACAGCGACTCATAACGAAAATATAGTTATCTCTCATTATTTTGGTTTAATAATATGTTTGTCTATTGTAAATCTAGACTGATGTGTTCATGTAACATTAATATGAACATAAACTTATTGTTTTGCCATAGAAACGTATAATTCAGAGTCCAAGGATGTTCCGAGTAGAACATACCTGGTTCTCTTTGATGAGATCCGGTTAGAATGGTAAAAAAAATGACATGACACTCTGTGAGAAGCAAAAGTCCATGATGTGCTACATTTATTTGTGATCAGGTTATGTAGCTGTTTACGTTGTATTTATCCCACGACATTGAGTCAGTGAAAATTTGCACCTGTTCTGAGAGCATATCGCTGTTCACCCTGCTTACCACCAGCAGAGCACTGACTCTTACATAAACACAGACAGCATTACAGTAAATAGTGCAGTACAGTAAAGTGATAGTGAGGGTCAAAGTGATTTATAAATACTTGCGGGACATACTGGAAATTTGAGTACTATCTTTGTTTATTTTAACTGCTGAGTGTTAATTAAATAATGTGTTTTATGGGTCTTCAAACTGTGCACAAAATAAGTGATGCACGCTGGTTATGTCATACAGTATGCAAACATATTTACGGCATACAATATGTTTACATACATTACCTAAGACGAGCCTTTGTAATAGTCATAGACTGTGAGTATGCCTATGTTTCTTCATTACTGACTTAAGACAGTCTCAGTTGAAAACAGACTAGATTAGATTGCCAATGTTAACTTGAAAAGGAATGACAGTTACATTCATGCTGATCTATAAATTATAGGGTGCTCTTATCAGCTCTGGCACATCTGAAACTACCAGATGTGGTTGGTGTGTTTCGGTATGCACTGAGTGTCATCTATAATGTGTAAGTGTGGAGAGGAAGAGACAAGCCGCCAGATGACCTAACCCTTAAAAATGTACTGCAGTTATTTTATCTCGCCACTAGTAACAGAAGCCAAAACATAGCCTTCACTATGACTGACAGAAATATTTTAAAGTTTTTAAAGTTTGGTGTGACAATGTTGAACAGTCGAACGAATGTACAAAGAAGTCTTGCAAAAATACAGGTAAACAATCTATACAGACTAAACACACTGGTTAGGTGGGTGTGGGTTAAAATGTTGTCTTCACAAACCACAGAAAACCAAATGAATTTATGTAGTACAGTGTAAGCAGTGTAAGCGATTTTCACCTGCAAATTGACAGTAAGAATGTGTCCATATTACTGAACTTCCATAATATATACTAAGCTCAAAATAAAAGTTCTTGGCCATTAATGAAATACTTATGCTGGTATACAGGTGTGAAGTATAAAAACACAGCTCCCCACGTTAGACAACTTTCTTAGTATCTAGAGTACTTCAATGTGTACCCAGATTGCAGGGTGTCCACACTTAAAAATCTCAGAAAATACAGTATATGAAGCTGGTATTTTTGGCTGCATTAAATAATGCTATTTAGACATCCTACTTAGTGGTGGTACTGATTTTAACATAAAGTGAAGTACAGCTGCAGGATTGCTTCTATGTCCATAACTATCAAGCTGATGAAAAATTGAACTCGAGGACAACGTTGCCTCTTTCTCCACACTTTCTCACTCTAATGCAGAATAGATATTTCCATATCTGCCTGTTCTCCTGCTAGTTCATGTAAATATGATCTCTTTCTGTGCTGCAGTTAAACAGAAATGAGAAAGCTGTTGGTTAGGAGGAATAACCAAAAGCAAAGTTAGCGCATAATGTAGTTTGTGCATCACTTCTAATTTACTGCGCTCACTGCAACTTAAACAGACTTGCTAAATTATTTGACGGGGAGGGGTAGGGTGAAAAAAAGAGAATTAGAAGAAGACAAGGCTGGATGAAAATGACATTGTTATTCATCTGTGTCTTTGTCACAGAGTCAAAAGATGTGCAAGGAAAACTTCTTTCCTCTGGGCTCAAGCAACCACGATTCAAACCAAGTAAACAACTGCTTTTCTCACATGCTTACATTAGTGCTATTGCAGGCAAAGTTGCCTTTCTTTGGCAGCTGGTGCTGTGGCACATTTAGCCGTTCAAGGGGAGCTTGAGATTTTTTGCTGGTGTGGCACAATGTTACCGCCCCATGGACTTATGGGATATCACTGTGCAATTATTTGTAAAATTCATGCTAGCTGGGTTGTGTACTCTGCAAAATGTATTTCTAAATGTCACATTACCTGGAGGAAGCTTGTGGCCTGTGTAGTTGTCTTTTGACGTGGAATTTTTGTGTATTTTGTTGCTTTGCAAATGGACTTTTATGATGGAGTAATTTTTACTTTCTCTGTTGTTTTGCTGTGACTCTGATGGTGGTTGCCTCTGATATAACAGCTCACTGTACTGTGCACCTTTTCCCATGTGGCATTATTTTCTAATATGTTTCTGTTTTACACAGAAGACAATCAAACTCTCTCAAGTTGTGAGAAAACCAGAGAGAAAACAAGAAAAATGCCTTAGGTAGCAATCTCTTTGTTGAAAACTCAAGACTTTATTCTCTACCTGGTTTGAACAGAGAACCTCCCACAAGAAAAGACTTCAAAGACACTGTTCTGAGAAACATCTACATTATTATAAATACTTGTTTTTTTGTTATCGTGTTTTTCATTTAAATAATAAACTCTAAACATATATGTTAATAAGCAGCCTGTCAATCTGTAGAAATGTTTGCCTTCTTTTAGTTTTTGTTCCTGTTGATTTTTTCCCTGTCAGTTTGAAGATTTTTATTGTGAAAGTGATTTGCAGTGCATTTAGGTATTAGACATTACATATGCAGTATTATTAAGTTATGGGCTACCTAATAATAATCATTAATAATAAAGGTTAATGGATAATGGCGCATCTGTAGATGTTGCTCTTCTTGCCTGTTATAATGCGGAAAAGAGAGAGTTTGGTTAAAATAAGCATATGAGATTTAATAATTAACAAAATATAATACCATACAAGATGCTGCAAACTACTTAAGCTAAATCTGACAATAACATTTATCAGTGTGAAACCATTTGTGCTTGTTTTATAGGTGTCTAAGCTACAACAGAGAGAGATTGACCACAATCATTAAAAAAAGCAAAATTAACCCTGTATAGTGTTAGTGAACACAATATACTGCTCACATATCTGTGATTTAGACAAATGTAGTTGCATATTTTTTTGCATATTGAACACAGTTGTGCAGAAAACCTCTTCCTATTGTCACTTTTAAATGCAAATTGGGCCTCATTAAAAAGTGTAAGCGATATTCATTAGCTCTCGGACCGCCAGGTTTTATTGATTTATCTGCTTGCAAAACCTAATGCCCCCTATGGGCAAATGAGGTACAAAGGTTTATCTAAATGCTTATTTAAATTATGTGGCTCGGGGGGAGAGGAGAACACTAGCTTTAGGCCGTGGCATCTGGAGAGGAAACATTTACATAAGCTTTTCTTTCTGCACGAGGTGCTTCATTATTTAACTCATGATATCCACACTTTGAACTTCAGCACTAAACAACTAGCTGGAGATGTTTAAAGGCAAGATGGAGTCATGTGTGATCCGTGTATGTCTTGAATTTCCTAATGTTTGGGTTTGTTTGAATTGAGGATATCATAGATATTCTCAATGTCCTTCTGCTCAACCAGATTTTGCCAAGTGAGAGATGTTCCTGGGTCAACACAGTTTGTTGCCATGTCTTTCTACTGAGCTGCTGTATTAAACGGTCATCAGAAAATGGATCATAATAATGTACTTTGTTTATGAGCCATAACAGAGTCATATATTTGTAAATAACATTTTACTTATATTATTATTTTATAATATATATATATTATTTTATATATATATATATATTATTAATTATATATATATTATTTTATTGTTTACTTATATATATTTATCAAAAAATACAATAATTGACAGACCCTGCAGACCAGTGATATAAACAAATATTTTAAGTAGTTTATTTTTATTTCTACACATGCTTAAATTGCTTATCAGTCTTATTATGAGGATTTAGATCATGAAAAAAACACACGCCCCTTATTCCTGTTCAGTTTCACTATCTTGCCGTTCCTTCCATTGGTAACAAGGTGTCCCTGTGATTAAGGGCCAGTGCTGGTGCCACCCTGATCATTGGAATAAGAGAGAGACGGAGCGTGAGCTCCACAGAGGCTAATGAACGCCATGCATCACGCTGGGCTTAAGGACATATCTGTGGCATCATTAACTAACAGTGCAGAAAGGCCAGGGCGAAGGTTGGCAGCCTGAAGACAGGTCCCTAATCATTAGCCTGTAACCAGTGCATTGGATGTGGATCTTTGGCCTCAGCTTTATACTGTTTGAGGTGGTTTTGGCTGCCCAAAATAGATGTATTGATCAATTATGTATCAAAGCACCAGACTGGTGAGACAGTGAAATAGATTTTATTAAAATGTTAATAATATTACTAGTATTCTGTATTTCCAGAAATGATTTTATTTTTGCTTTCAGTGTTTTCAGTGTTTAAACTTACAGTAATCCCGTAATTTGTCACGGGACCATCATAATCAAAAACTTCTGTTACTGTTTTGATATGTTTTACTTCACAAATGAAAAAAAATCAAACAAAATACTGTCTTTCTTCTACAAGATCTCTGTTGCTAATGTTTTTATGTTATGATGTTTTGGTGGCCTAATGTAACAATCATGGAGCTCTGAAACACACACCCCACGTACATCAGCACAAGTTAAACGATTGTTTTTACAGTAGAGCTGTTCAGTCATTACTTAAATTTGTAGGCCAAACCAGAAGATAATTCAGAATGGATTCCTTCGGTACTTTCTAATGAGTTTTTAGAATGGCGCTTTTCAATTTAGTAGTAAACTAAATAAGTAAAATAAGGTAAAATAAGGTCTATCATTAACATTACTTAAAGAGTCTTTAAGGAAACCATTTTGTTCTACAGCAAACATGAATTTTGTTTTACATTTCATGAGGTTTAAGTGTAATTGTTGTAGAACAAAACAGGAAAGTCTCTTTGAGTTATCAGTGCTCAACTGAGGTACAGCCATCTGAAATAGCTGATAAGGTGCTAATAAAATGAGTGATAATTTGATGGTTGATGATAATTGAGATTGGAAAATGGCTTGTTGGCTGAACATGAGTGAATGATTTTTTTAAAGGATCATTATTTAATGATTCACCATTATCAATTATTGTGTTATAATGCACCACATTTGTTGCATGTCAGATGCCATAGTTAACTCTCAAAACCCATAAAAATGAATTCTAACTAATTTCAAATGAAATAATTGTCACGAAAATGTTTATTATATTCTGGGTTTTAGGACAAATTGTCATATTTCTGATGAAACAGATGAATGTTTATGTGTTTTTTTTTTTGCTAAAGCTAGTCTATCTTCATTAGCAATGGTGAAGTTAGACTGTAGCCTCATAGCGAGACCTTTGCGTAGGTGTCTGCCACTTCATAATCCTTTAAATACATCAGTCAGAAGATAGTAAAAAGAATGGGCGGAGACTCATGGGAATAATGGAAACAATGTCATTAGGTCCACCATCTCTTCTCCAAGCTCCGCCCACCCTGGGAGGGTCCTGAAAGGCCCCTGGCACGAGAACACCATCTCAGCTCTCATTAGCGCGTCATGATGAAACGAGTTGTAACGCATGTCATCAGCACATGCTATGCTAAGATAATCCGACGGCATGCCTTGTGAATCATGCATGACCCCCGTCTGCTTGGGTGCTACTCGCGGACCCAGAAGAGCATGGAAACGCTCACTTCGTTGGGAGCATCAAAGATTTACAGGCCTACGTCTCTTCCTGTAAACTCTCCCTAAGCCCCCATCCAGTGAACCCCTGCTCCTCTCTGATATGAGATCTTTCCCACCCTTCCAGGTCTTCCATCATTCCTTTTCCTCTATCTATCCATCATTTTTTTTGCCTGGGCTGAGTTGCAAAAATATTTCCAAAAAGTGAGACGGAACGATCGAAAACATGAAAAAGGAGCTCATGAGATTAGAGGGGTGTTACAGCTTGATGACATTAGCATTTTAGGCCTCAGAGTCACTTGCCCGTCAGCTCAACACATGCTTCAGTCATTTGTGTCAGTATTTCCCACGACACTGAAAAAGACAGGTGACGTGTCAAACCCTTTAGTCACAGGTACTGCTGAGACCCCATTCCAATACCAAAAGTCTGATTATTAAGTGTTTTGGAGTGTTATTTAAAACCAGCCTGTTAATTATTATCTTATATAAATGAAATGACCTTCCGATAACATTGTATAATGAAAATAAAAATGTTTTACCTAAATTTAAAGAGGTGTTCTAAGAAATTATTATTATTCTTTAAGAAAAGGAAACGACTTTGTGGTTTAACCATTAAGAATAATTATATGCAAATGTATAACTGAAGAATCACGCTGGTTATCTACTTAACTAAAAAAGTGCTGTGGTTAATTTAAGTTAATTAGGATGGTCCTCAGTCATAACTTTTAAATATCTTCCGGCAAAATATTTCTTCATCTTGTTTTTACACCTTGACTTAAATCCTGATTTTAAGATTAAAGTCGATTTATGAAAACCTAATTTTGTATTAAAACAGAGTTAATCACCTTGACTGCTTCAGAAACCACTTATCATATAATAGTTTGCAGAAAATAATGTCTGAAATATGCTAAAAGTATAAAAAAAGTATAATTGTTTTCAAATGGTTAGTGCATGTGTAAACATTTAACGGAGGCTTTGTGCTCCAGTTATTTTAAAATAAAGGTTGATAAGTCTTGATGTGGTTTATAATCAGAGGTGGTTTTTGGGCAGGACTAGATTATGGACTGGGCCAGTGTCCCGGGGTCTTGGACTGCAGCCTCAGACTGCATGGCCTAAGACCAAAACTAGGGGCCTCCACTGACATCTAACTTTTGGGGCACTATGACCTGGCCCTTCTAGGGTTACAAAATCTAAATTTTGGGGCCAAATGAACTTTTCATTTTAATAGGAGGTGTTTCTTCCTAAAATAAGTAGCAACAACCTTGCGAATTTAGTTGTAATCCACACTTATCATACCAGATTAAAATATACAGTAATCTGACAACTCTAATTTACTTACATTCACTAACATCTATAAATGTTAAAGTTACGTTTGCAAAATAGTGAATCTGTGTGCAAATCCTGTTGTAACTCCAGTGTAGCTTTAATTGACTGACCTGCCAGAGTAATCTTAGAGACAACAGTCCAGTTTCAGTCTGGGCACTTTTAATTAACACAAAAACGATGCATCACATGCTTTAATTAATATTTCAACACCCACTTCGCTCCCGTTTGCCACTTAGATAAGGCTAATTTGGAAATGACATACCCATAGACCATGAGCCCATGAAAAATGCACCAGCCACTTAAAACCAATGGACAGCCAAGAGAAAGTCTCTTTATCCCCTCTAAGATTCCCTGATGAGTTTTGACTTTTAGTTATAGTGAAACTGGAGCTAACTTTCAGAATGACTGTCCCTAACCAATGCAGCTGCTTTTCTCTTTGGCTCTGAAGACAAGATGGAACGGTTTGATCTTTTGAATCTTACAATGCTTTCTTAGTGTTTTCAAATGTAATGCACAATTAATAATGAACTGGTCATCTCCTAGTTGTTATTTATTACCAGACCATCTGTCATCTGAAGGTGTATGGATGCTTAAAGCAGGTCTTACAGCTTTGGACTTAAGCCTAAAGAAGAGATTAACTAGACAAAGCACACAGACCAGCATTGGTGCTTTTATGTTTTACTAACATCTTATAATGAACAAAAAATTAACAATAATATCACATATTCTGTATTTTGTGTTGTGCATATTTTATAATTTTCCAGTTTTCTGTGTTCTTCATTGAATTTTCATTGTATTTAAAGCTGCTTTGAAACAATGCAACATTGTAAAAACATGCTATAAAGTTTAATTAAATTAAACTGAAGTTACTAAGGAAGTCAACCTCCTCTAGCCATACAACAGAACACCAGCATCTAAAACACAACATAAGCTGGTCTTTTCAGAAAAGATATGCAGATCAAAGCCAGAGGTGTAGAATCTAGCAGAACATTACCACATCCAGCAGACAGCTGAGTCAAGGTCAGCTGCCTCTTCATAAACCAATTCAAACAGCTTCTCTTGTGCTATATTGAAAGCAAGGTCAAGCCACTGATGTAAGATGACTTGCCAAAATAGAAGTAACTGCTAACTATATTTTGACATTGAACAAAACATCAGGGAGAAGAGTCTGTTAGTGTCAGGTAAATAAAGTATCAGGTCACGTCATTCAGTTTGACAGGAAATGCCCCGAAGAGTGACAGCTATATATAGCTTAAAATGGCTTCACGTTTGGCTATATTAGAAAAGCAAAAACAGATTTTGTGTCATTTTTATGTGTTTCCAAAAACAGGCTGGACCAATTAAACTTTTTATTTGAACAGAATTAAGTCATTCTTGAGAGCATTTTTAACAGCTGTATTGTTTCAAAGTGGTAAAAGGTCCAATCAGGGAAACCTATGAACAGATCACAAACATAGTGACAGTCTTGAAGGGCGTTAAATTGCTTGATTACTTGATCTTTGTGAATTTTAAGTTACTATTTAATTTGATATTGAAAGATTTGGCACTTGTATTACAGTTCAGGCATTGGAAACGATTTGTTTTTCGTTGTGTGTCAGGGATCAGTTAAAGAAGATTTCAAGACATTAAACAAATGAAACTTAATTCCATCAGCAAACGGTTTTCTAGATTGTTCAGTCACGACAGCAGCACTTCAGTGAGTGTTTGTGATACTGTATCATACAATTAGTAAGAGTAAGACTGGTGTCTTTTACTGGTGTCTTTTACTGGAGCAAACTCCAGCTTGAAGTTGTAGCAGGCCTCTGAATGAGACAAAAGCTCTCCTTCAGAGTGCTTTACCACTGCAGCTGCTTTCCTCCTCTGCTCACTGCCCATTACAAGCCATGCTCATCACACAGGGAAGAAATAGACCTGCATTTAAA
>JAZGTJ010017663.1:0-11914 GCA_036877575.1 Botia almorhae
TATTACGTTAAAGATAAAACCGATTTTCATTCAAGCAAATCGATGTAAACTACACATTCGAGTTAATCGATAAAATCGATTTATCGCCCAGCCCTACCTCCAAGTGTAGCGTTTACGGTTTCAGACTTGTTCTGCCTTGTCTCTGCAACCATTGAGATTTTTGTGGGGCTACTGGAGGCAGTTTATTCCAGTACAGCTGTAAAGGAGCTCCTCTGTGGCTGTGCGCTTATGTGTGTTAAATGCAGTTTCTAAAGACACTCTGTTTTTGACACAGAGGACGTTTAGAGGAATAAATAGGGCCTGGCATGTTTCACTCTTCAGCTGTCTCACATTGACCTCATTTTACAGAAGATCTGTCCAAAACAAGGGCTGAAACCAGTCTGAGCCGACTCGTTTACCAGAGTTTAAATCTGACCCACTTATTTTTTGTTAAATTAAATGGCAAAGATAAAATTGTTGGTAATGAGCTGTGTAAAAAAAATTGATTGTCTGATTTTATTCAATCTTCAATTGAATAAAACAATATTGATTATGGGGTAATCCCCAAATCAATTTTTGTGTGTTTACTTAAGAGGACATGAATATTATTTGTACTCCTCTCATCCTGTGTGGGCCTGTTACTGTAAATGTGTAATATTTTGGTAATCTAGCTGAGGGGGAGGGTGTTAGTTACCAGCATTTATATTTAAATAAGGATTCAGTGTCTGCAAAACTAACATTTTAACAAAGTAATGGTAACTAATCGCTATTGAATTGAAATCAAATTGAAACCATATAAATAAGAATTTAATACTAAGAATTTAGTCTTTTTATTCTTGAGCCCTCTGACATTTAAACTTCTTTCTGGTTGATTCAGTTCCCCTCTGACAGTCTGCGTGAGTCATCTGCCACCTCACGCCACTAGAGAGGGTGGGTTTATTTAACATTCAAATGAGTTGCTGAAAAGGTGTCATGACAGGTTTGGTTCAGCTCTCTTTGAGGGGCATTCATGCACACGTTTGTGTTTCACTGAAATGGGAGAAGTGTGAAGAGGGTCACCTCGTTGAACTTGCAGAGTGTGAGACTTACACTGTCAACACAACATTCAGAAAGTGATGTGAGCAAAGTCAGTGAAGGCCACAGACAGAAGTATCTGGACTTACCCAATCTAAACCCTCCTTGTTAAGGTTCTTAGTGCCCTTGTTTGATTTTAGATATGAAAGGTCATTTTTAAATACATACCAATCACTGCGTTAAATAGGTAGAGTTTTCTGTCCTTAACTACTATTTGTTTTTGCTGTTCGCTAGGGCTAAGCTGTTACTATTAAAATGCTCATACTCCGTTTGAACAATCTTTGAACAATCTTTGAACAATGACCCAAGTATTAAACTTTGATGTGTGGCTCATCCTGCACGTTTGTTCATGAATGACAAGAATGATGATTAAATTCATGCAGCTGGTTGAGGTGTGGTGTGGAATTAAGGGATTTAACTTAATTTCAGTAGGCAGACAATAAAATGGGTGTAGACTTGCTTAAAAGATGTATCCAGTCTATATATAAACACACCAGAATATCTGTATTACAGGGACATGGGTGGGCTCTTATGACTTGAGGCAGTAAGCAACCACCCAGAACACCCTAGCATCAGTCAGAGGTCTGGTGAGGATCTTTCTCACAGTTGAGTGTGTTAATTAATTGTTATCCACTTCCAGGTAATCTGCTCTCATTGCATTATGTAACTTGGCCCAAGACCACCTATGCAAAAACTGTCACTGACAATCGATTTTGGGTTGGTGTCTTTACAGACATCTGCTGATTTAGGAGGATCTTAAGTCACAGAGTGTAAACAGGAATCAGTCCACTCCTGTGTGTTGGGCAAGAAAGGGTTTTTTAATAGTTGATTCAGAACATCCAGTCAGATGTAAGGTCGGTAGACACTTGGAAAAATGAGGATCATAGGACTTCTGGGACCACAGGGCTAAAAATAACCCTTAAACTGAACTGTGGAGAATATACAACCATATAATCATTGGACTTTAAACTGTGTGTTTGTTTTGGGCTATTTGGTTGACACTGTGTGTATGGGGGGGCTGTCAGGTGTTGGGGTTAGAGTGTGGGTGGGGGTTAGGTTATAGTGTTCATCACTAGCTGTGTATGAAAAAAATAGAAGTCTATGGAATGTCACCATTTAGATAAGTAAATGTGTGGGTGTGAGTTTATAATCAGTGGACCAAGAGGTGGTCTGTTTACGTTTGTCAAGCATGGGACTGATTATTCTGGTCTTCATCCAGTGGGACTTCTCCTTATCTGTCTTTATCTGTCTGTTGCCACCTATCCTTTAGCACTATACTCCTGTTATATATTTCTCTCTATGCTATAGTTTACAGTTTGGATTGGACTGTTCTGTATAAATTGATTGTCCCTATCCACACTATTAATTACTGTAGGATAGATTGCCCTGTCTTACTGCTCAAATAGTCTACATTCTTAAGATCCTGATCAATTTTCTTGAATTGGACCAAAGAGTACTGTGGCTGCCTGCGGCTCTGTTGTTAATATATCATGTGAGAATGAGATTTGCTGCCATATACTTGTTACTTGTTGCTATACTTGTTGAATTTTGTGACACCTTTCAGAAGACACCAAGTCTGAACTTGTGTAGGTAGCTAGACACAAAATGGGACAGGCATTGGTGCTGGTAGCTGTGGTTTTCTCAGAAATTGTCAAGAGTGTTTCATGCATGTGTGCCTCACCTCGTCAGTGAATGAGATTTAAACAGGAGGAACTTGAGTTATTAATAGCGAGTTCTCATGCAGCATAGGATGTTATGTCAAATTATTTTGTGAATTACTGATTTTGTTTTTATGTCTATTTTGCAGCTGCAGTGTTTAAGATGAGTTTCAATCTACAACTGTGTGTTATAAAATATTGTGAATTCACAAGAACATGGTTATCTCGTTTTAGGGTCATCTGTCTGAAGGTCTAGTCACTAAATGGTATCGTTCTCCTCGACTACTCCTCTCCCCAAATAATTACACCAAAGCCATCGACATGTGGGCTGCTGGGTGCATCTTCGCTGAGATGCTGACTGGAAAAACACTCTTTGCAGGTATTTAAACATTGTGTGCATAAAATAGTCATGTAGTTTACCAGTTTGTCTCTTCTATCTGTTCACTTTTTTGGTAGTTTATCTAATTTTGCACACACCATTCAGATGGTGGAAGGTCATTTCTTGTGGTCTTGCTATTAATGTAAACTGGGACAAGGTTTTTCCACAGTAGCAAGAAGAGCGGCTTCTTATGTAATCTCTAACTATAGATGGTAACTACAGCAGATTTGCTGATTACATGAAGATTTAACACTAGCCAAGTGTTTAAAGTTTCCCCCTGAGATAAGTTGTTACAAAACATGAGTCACAACAGTGTATTCTTTAATGGACAGTATGTATGTCTTTAATTTAAATCGAACACCTGACTTAAATCAGTGAGGACCAATGTATTCTTACAATATAAATCATGGGTGCCATAATAAGTGACATTGTAATGGGGTGAAAAAAACTATTTATATATTTGGGCAAATACAGAAAGAAAATAATCTGGCCAGTTTGTTTTGATTAAAAAATAATAATTTTTAAAATAATTTATATATATAAAATAATTTATACTTAATAAAATATTAATTTATATTTTGTTAATCATGCTTATAAATCATTTTTTCTTTTTTTTTTGGCCAGTGAATGTGGGAAGGCAGAGAGAGAGTTTTTAACCATTATGGCTCTAAAGGCAATGTTAAATGGGTGCAATACCACCACCTACTACGCTGTCAACTGGATGCGTTTGGTTAATTATTTATTATTTTACATGTAGTATTAACACTATCAATAATCATGGTTATGATAATGTCAGTGTTGGTATATTGCAATGCTCCTACTGTACATTATTCTAGTTTTGCCCGGGTCATTTAAAAAATTTCAGATTTACAGTCTTTATCCAGCAAACACAAAAATTAGCATGTAAATTTAGTGGTCCAAAGGTGTGTGAACCCCATGTTCAATATATTATTATCGTCCTGTAGACCAAACACAAACATGCGTGCTAAAATAGATCTTCTCTCTGTATGCTGCCGTTTGAGCTGCCAAGTGTTGGCAGTGTTTTTGCAATGACACATTTTCTCTGAATTAAATGTGTGTGTGTTTGCAGGAGCTCACGAGCTGGAACAGATGCAGTTAATTCTGGAATCCATTCCTGTGGTCCATGAAGAAGACAGATTAGAGCTACAAAATGTCATACCTGTCTTCATCAAGAGTGACATGTCAGAACCACACACGCCGCTTGCCAAGTTACTGCCTGGTGTCAGCCCAGAGGGTTGGTTTTCAACCATGTTCACAATTTGTAGAATTCATTACAATAATATATTCAATTACCATAATATTCATGACCCAATTTGTTAGTAATCCACAACATTCTCCATACCTTTAGAAAATTATTCACTGCATGTGGTTTTGCTTTTCTCCCCAAGTTCTTCTACTTTTGCAGCCAATGAAAGGGGGGTAAATGGCATCTCTGTGCTCATTTTTATTTTAATGCAGCCTTGGATTTCCTGGAAAAGATCTTGACCTTTAACCCCATTGACCGGCTCACTGCAGAAGAGGCCCTGGCTCACCCGTACATGAGTGATTACTCCTATCCTCTAGATGAACCTGTGTCCTCACATCCTTTTCACATTGAGGATGAGGTCGACGACATCTTGCTAATGGATGAGAGTCACAGTCATATCTACAACTGGGACAGGTTAGTTTGTTGCCATTTGCAAGATACGAGGTGCCTGGTGGCAAGTCTTTGGGATGGTACACTCTTAAATTACAGTGTGTAAAGTTTACGTAAGATGAAATGGTTTATGTCAGGGACGTACTATATACCCCTTTATATACCCCTGTTTGTAAAAGTGATGCATTTAAAGAGAACAAGGAAGGTGTTACATCTGACTGTCAGGGGATGTTTTCTGATGTTGACCCTTCTCTTACTCCAGATATCATGACAGTCAGTTTTCTGATCAAGACTGGCACCTGCACAGCATCCATGAACTGGAGGACGTACAGCGTGACCCCCGAGCCATGTCTGATGTCACAGATGAAGAGGAGGTCCAGATTGACCCACGCAAATACATGGATGGAGAGTGCGAAAAGTTTTTAGAGGATCCATCGTTTGACCTTCCGCCAGAGCGCTCATGGCAACAGGAAGATCACCACGAGAACAAGTACTGTGACCAAGAGTGCAGCTACACCTGCAACTACAAAGCCGTTTCCCCATCCTACCTGGATAATCTGATCTGGAGGGACAGCGAGGTGAACCACTACTATGAGCCAAAGCTCATAATTGACCTCTCCAATTGGAAAGAACAACAGAGCAAAGAGAAGATCGACAAGAAGGGCAAGAGCAAGTGTGAGAAGAATGGTCTGGTCAAGGCCCAGATTGCTCTGCAAGAGGCATCTCAGAACCACACTGTGCCTGAGAAAGACCGCAAGCAGGAAAAACACCAGAACCACAACCAGGGTTTTGATTTTGACTCCTTCATTGCCAGCACCATCAAACTTAGTCTGCAGCCAGAGCCCGGTGACGTGGACCTCCTAAACGAGTTGAACACCTCAGTTTCTCAGCTGGACACCCGTGTCCTCAGCAGCTCCATGTCCAAATCCATCAGTCAGGAGAAAGAGGAGAAGTGTCTTGTGAACCTGGCCCAGATTGGTGTCTGGGAGCCTTGTCCCTGGGACAGTTTCATGGGCAGTGGCATCGAAGAGAGTAGCCTGATTGATGAGGCCTGCTGGGACGTCCGCAAAGATGAACAGCTCCAGAAGGAGAACAGCGGCTGCCAGAGCAGTTACCTGGACCGGCTCTTTAGCAAACGTGAGGAAGTGGAGCCTGAGATTCAATCCAGTCCTGTTGAAGTCTCCACTCCAGAGGATGACTTCATATCTTGTGGCAATGAGATCGTCCTTAACATGCAGCTAGAGTCTCTGGCCATTTCGAGATTCGAGGGAGTGGGTGACATTCCTCTGAAATCCATCCAGGCTACGTTGACACCCTCTGCCGTTAAGCACTCTCCTCAGATCGCCCCCAAAACCTACAGCAGCATTCTCAAGCATTTGAATTAAAACCCACCTGTTCAAGCAGAGTCCAGCATTTTTTTTATAGTTAAGTTTATCTGTACTTGAATCATTGCATATCTTTTTACATATGGTTACTTTTTAAGGAAACATTATGAATTATGAAAGGTAGATGAATTTAGTTTGCAAATTATTCAAACTGTTGGACTGTTCCCACAATGTTTTGGCCCTCAGATTTTCATTTCAAATGTTAAGTAATAAAAAACTAATGGCATGACGTTTGCACACAGTGTACTGTAGATTCAGAAACATGATAGGCAAAGACAGAGGAACGACTGTTAAACAGAAATCAATGATTTATTCAATGTAGGCAAAGGAACAGAGAAAATGAGGGCAGGATTATGCACTAATTGTGTTGGAGATGTCGTAACTGACATCATAATGTGACCTTCTGACTGACAGCCAATAGGAGACACAAGCAGTGTATCTTTGCCTTTCTCCTGTTTTTATTTAACTGAGGCTATTTATTTGATTTTCATGTTCCACCTTGTTTCTATTAAAAGTGAAGCCTTTTGCCATTTTTTTAAAACTTCCTTAAACATGATGCCAGCACGGAAAGCGCTAACTGTACAATGCGTTAACTGTAGGTTTGTAAAGGCGTTATCTACCTCAAGGTAACAGCAGAAGGTTCTGTCTCCCAACTGTAGTGCTTTAAATGAAACACTTGCCCTCTCAACAATGTAGTGCGCACGACTTCTGCTTTCATTTTGCATATGCCATGGTGAAGTGTTAAGACCATTATTTATTTTTAGCAGATGTGAGATATTTATTTTAAGAACATTGTAATTTTTTTAATGCAAGTCATTGGACTTTCATTTTGGTCTGTCTTGGTGCGCTTTTGGTTAGCCACGGATGATTACTCATCCATTTGTACAGAAATTCACAATGTTGTCCCAAGTTACAGCATTTTTCAAAAGGATTCACCATTAGGGTTTTTTTTACTTGTAGGTGCTTTGTACAAGTGGGATACTGCTTCACAGCATTTTGTGCGCCTAAAAGTCTTAATTTTACTTTTTTAAATATATATATATACTAAACGTTAGAATTGTGTGCATGGAAGAAAACCAATGGAAGGTACATTAAAATGAAGTTAATGGTGAAGTATGTTGTAAGTCATTAATTTTATTTTAATTGTATGTTTTTAAAGTAATTTTTCCAAGCAAGCATGGTTGAATTAGGTTCAGATATAGCATGTAGAACAGATATTTTTATTTTATTTTGCTTTTAAGTGCTGGTTTACATTATCATTTGTTCCACTGTACAGTAACATCAATAAAATGGCCAGCAAATATACTTGTCATCTTGACTTTTTTTGGGGGACTGGGAGGGCACTATATTTTTAAACTAAATATAGAAGAGGGATTTCCCTGTTACCAGTGCAGCTAGCGTTACATAAAATTCTGCAGGTTTGTAAGAATTATAGTCATTAATATAGAACCAACAGCTTAGTCATGGATCTGATTGTCAAAAAGGCCCTGTTTGTCAATATGCATATAGAAAATGCAAATCTTGTACATCAAGTTATGGAGGAAAAACAGCTAGATCACAAATCTTGTATACATGCAAACTGTGAAAGCTAAATGGAACTACTATTATCAAAACAGTTCAGGGCATCCACTCATTAAAAAAAGCACAAAAGCTAATATGAACTGTTCTTTGTTTTACTATGACCACTGCACAACTTGGTTGTTTGTAATATTCCTGTGTCCTTTAAAGTACTTTGTCAAAACATTTAATTGTTTTAACAGGATATTACAGTATTGTTGCAAACTGTGTAGGATATACTGAATTCTACCTGTTATTTAAGAGTATGTAGAGCTCCTATTGTAACAAACATTTTAAAGAGTACGCTACATTATCCGGGTGAGTGATGTCTAGTTATTTGTCAATTTATCCATTGTCCATATGTGTCCATTTAAATATACAGACAATATTTCAGAATTTACATTTGCTGTTTTAGTATAAAACATCTCTGATGCAAATGACAATATGACGGTTTTAATAATGAGTAATAAAGTTGCTCCTGCAGTGTTGGTTGTATGTCGGTACATCAACAACATCTGTTTGCAGAGGCCCATGACTGATGAGATAGCCTTTGGTTAAAGCTTGAAACACAATCTGCCTGAGAGGTGTGTAATTAGCACACTACCATTAACAGAAGTTATGGTCTTAACATAGACTGCTACGCTTGTTTAAATGGCCATCTGACTACATTATCCTTATGAACAGTGAAACCATACAGCACAGTGCCTTAAAAACCCAATGTCCTCTGTATACTGTGAAAATATGCAATTCAGTTAACATTTGTTATTTTTATCTCACTTCTGAGGTCAGCTTTTACTCAGATCATATGACTATTAGCCTTGGAGAGGTATAATATAACTTTTCTGCAATTATTACCTGGTGGGTAATAATGCAGACAAACAGAATCACAGTGACTTGGGATTGAGAAACCGTCCAGATTGAACACCCTAGCCATCAATTCTCTGCTTTCAATCAGATGAGGCCATTGTTTCTGTAGAAAATATAAAAGTAGTTTTTATAAATTGTACATTTTCCATATGCTTCAAGGCCTACAGGAATCATGTCCTGTGGGCATGGCAACCTGTCTCCATGGATGGAAATTCAGGTCAATATCCTCTTAAGGATCCACGTTCAACAAACCAGCTGATTAATGTGTCTAGAACATGTTGTACAGCTCCCTTCAGGCTGTGTGGACATGGTAAACGCATGCTTGTTGTGAATAATGTTCCTAAGGAACCAGACCTAAAGATGCACGCTGATCTGTTAGCCTGAAATTCACAGCTGGGCTCCTCATCATCGGAATCGAGCCTTTGTTTAGATCAGCTCACTCACACCTGTATTCTTAAGCTCTACAAACACCATCACTCAAACAGTCACAAAGACAGATGATTAAAAAGCTTATTGTCATGCTTTACTGGTATGGCTTTGAAATAAGATTTCCCGTTTGCTTAAAAAACCAGGTCAGTCTGACAAAAGGCAGTATGAGACAATAATATTTGTATAAAACAAAGTTTTGTGAGAGGTTGTTCTTATATGGTTCTTACCAACCTTATTAAATAATCCATTTTTTTTTGCCTGATGGACTTTTTTTTGCCTGATGGACAACAAAGCAATAGCACACATCCTACCTTTCACATTCATGAAAGAGTCCCTACTTTGAGTTACTTCGGGCTAATAATGCATTGAGTGACGAGCTATTTCACACCCCACAATCTTTGGTCTCTTACCATTAGCGTTTCCGCTGCTACGCTACACTTATCAACAACAGTATATAAATAGTGATGCGTCTCTGGCTTCTGTTTCCCATGACTGCATTGCATATAGGATCTGTTACAGCCAGGCAACAGATCTGTGCTCCTCTGACGTATACTCTGGTGAACCTCGCCCATATCAGAGTGTATGACAGCACAATCTGCTTTTCATTCTGTGCATGTCTAATCCAAAACAGGTTTGTGTCATTAACACACGGGCAGAGTGACCCAGAGTGACCACAGTCAAACTGTCAGGTGTTGTGTCAGGATAAAAATAAAGCAGTCATGCCGGGGGAACAAAAGAATAAGCTTTTTTTTAGGTGGTCAGCTGATAGCAGCTTAATAAAACACTTGTTTTACTGAAGGTCATTTTCATATGCAGAGTGCCATTTATAGCAGTGTGTGAGGGAGGAAGCCATTACACTCCCAGAAATACTCACAGAACCCTGGAAACAGACGCATTAACCACTGGCCCAAAAGTAACATTTGTAGGGCGTAACTGTGGTTTATTGGTGTTGCGTGAAGGTAATAAGTAGTGTTTAGAATAATATCATCTGGCATTAATAAGGATTGCTGACTTAATATACTATATAACAAAATGCGCTATGAATAAACATGTTTGGAAAGGACGTGAACACTCTGGATTACTGTGTACTAAGGCAAATAATTTATTCTAATTAATCCTACTTTTAAAGAAAGTGTTCCTGGTTTATATTTTCTTAATTAATTAGTTTAAGTATAGACAAATCAAGGGTTTGGTCTTCAAATGAATTTTAAAAGAAACTTTAATTACACCAGCTTTGATCTTGGCTTATGTAATATGATTTTCCCTGATACTGACTTCATTAGTGAAGCAGTGCTAGTTGTCACATGGGAATGTTGTCAAAGTTTATGTCTCAGTAAACTAGTAAAACAGTTTGGAGACAGAACGTCTTAGTTACGTATGTAACCCTCGTTCCCTGAAGGAGGAAACGGAGACATTACATCAACGAACTGACGTATGGGGTCTCGCTTTAGAGCCCTATCACCTTTGAATAGAAAAAAACGCGCCATTGGCCCAAGAGGAAAGAGCCAATGAGCACTGGGCAATAGAGTTGCGGGCCGAGTCATGCCTACCTGGAAGCGGGTATATAAAGCCGTCTGCAGCTCACTTTCATTCAGGTTTGTGCTAAGGAGCCGAGATGTGTCCCAGTGAATCAGCAGTGAATCAGGCTTGTGGCAAGGCGATGTAACGTCTCCGTTACATCCGTTCCCTTTCAGTCAGTCACGTTGACGTTACATCAACAAACTGAGGTATAGGGTCCCTGTGGAAAACGCCGCAAGCCAACCCGTTACAGGCTAGGAATGCAAGTACAGGCAGGCGACGCGTGCCTCTGGATGACAGCTTCCCTGCCTCCATAACCTATCCAGCGCTCCGCGCAGGTAAACAGTCCCAGCCCAGATGGGGGCAGAGCCTGGACACGGAGAGGTCTTGTTTCTGTCCCCCCAGGAGACATAAATGCACAGGTCTCCTTCCTCTTGGTATAGCCATGAAAAATACTTGGAACAAACGCCTGTTCCAGAGAAAGGGCGTTGCAGAGACCACACCCTGCTAAAGGAGGTAATGTGTGGAGATGAGGTATAGACTGACAAGGCAGTACTACCTATGGAAAATGTCTCTATGAAGGTGATACCTACTGGGATGGCTCACTGTCCACAGAGACTGGCAACCATACAGCGCCAAGGTAAAGACACGGGTTCACCAAAAGGGAAACCGTATTGTGGAGAATACACATGTAGGATTACCAAGGGGGAATCACTACACATAGGGCACCTAGCCCAGCAGAAGGGCTGACTTTGGCACACACAAGTTCTGGGCCTGGCATGAGGCTCCTCCACCGAGCCTACCCACCGACGGGTGCTGGAGGAATCACAACGTGGGTTCACCATTGGGAAACGGCTGCAAAAAAGTATGAGCGCCTATTTCCCCCATCACAAGGGGGAGGCAATGCAAGCGAAAACACTGAGCACATCCTCCCACCCACTACCTAGTGGGCCAAAACACGCAACAGGATATGGCCTCCACCCTGGGATTGTAAAACCTCGCAAGGGTGGTAGGTGTCATCCAGCCCACAGCTCTGCCAATGTCTGCTAGAGGGGTGCTGTGCGCCAACGCCCAGGAGGAGGTCTCAAGATAATGTGAGAGTAGGCAGGCACGAGTCGCTGACTTGTCTATACAATGCCTGCAGGCATCCCCAACCCTCTTGACAGAGGCGAGCATGGTCAGGAGCGCTGTATTGAGAGAAAGACTCTTCGGCTCGAATGGGGCTCCCTGTAGCCCAGAGAGGACTATAGAAAAATCCCAAGAGGGAAAGAGGGGCGGCCTCGGGGTGTTCCGTCTCCGGGCACCCCTTAGGGACCTGAATTAATACCCAGAAATTCAAAAAACAAGTGCTGGTGGTAGATCCTAATTAGGTAAACCGTAACCGGGAACATTTCCCACAAGAACAGATGTA
>JAZGTJ010017664.1:0-11913 GCA_036877575.1 Botia almorhae
GTCTGGTGGTGCTGTTCTGGTTTCATTGATCGGCTGATCGTGTGAGTTTATGGACGCGATGGAGGAAGAACTGAAATGTCCAGTTTGCGGGTCTCTCTTCAGGGAGCCCATTATTCTACCGTGCTCACATAATGTTTGCCTGGCGTGTGCCCGCAACATCATCGTGCAGACGCCGGAGGGAGAGACCCCTCCGCAGAACCGGAGCTCCGGCACGGACTACGATTACATGGATATGGATAAGATGAGCATGTACAGCGAGACGGACAGCGGTTACGGGTCATTCACGCCGTGCCTGAAGTCTCCCAACGGGGTGCGTGTATTTCCCCCGACGCTGGTCCACCGTCACTGCTCCATCACCTGCCCGCTGTGCCACCGCAGCGTGTCCCTGGACGAGCGAGGGCTTCGGGGACTCCAGAGGAACAGGCTGCTGGAGGCGATCGTGTCCCGGTACCAGCAGAGCCGCGCGGCCTCCGTCAAATGCCAGTTGTGCGACCGCAATCCGGTGGACGCCACGGTGATGTGCGAGCAGTGCGATGTGTTTTACTGCACTCCGTGCCAGCAGCGCTGCCACCCTTCCCGCGGACCGCTGGCCAAGCACCGGCTGGTGCCGCCGACTCAAGCGCAGGCGGTGAGCGCGCAGCCGGCCGGCGCCTCCGCACGCAAGCAGGCGACGTGTGTGGACCACGAAGCGGAGAACTACAGCATGTACTGCGTCAGCTGCAAGACCCCCGTGTGCTACCGGTGTCTGGAGGAGGGCAGACACGGCAAACACGACGTGATGTCTCTGGCCGTCATGTGGAAGCAACACAAGGTAACTAACCCATGGAAAAATATATGAAAACGTACCAGCTGTTTTGTAAAGCAGGATACATTCAGGAACCACACGTAGAACCACATTTATGTTATGGTAATATGATATACATATACACACAAAATATATACATTGTGATATCATTACTGTATACACACCAAATGTTTTTATTTTAAATATCTCATTAACTGACCTCAGATTAGGGGGCAATGTCAGTTTAGGTCAGTAACTATCAACTAAGCAAAGGACTTAAACCCTTTATCAAAGTTACACTCTCACTCTGTTTTAACACACTGTATGTGTGTGTGTGTGTGTGCAGAATGTGTGTGAGTAGGTCAGAGTGCTGCCTTATGCTGCGGTGTGTGTGTGTGTGGCTGGAGACAGTAGCATGAGGAGATGTGTGTGTAGTGCATGAAGAGAACTGTGGTGTGTGTGTCTGTGTGTGTGTTACTGCAGGCAGGGAGGAACTGTGTGAGTGTGTGTGAGTCAGTCTAAATTCAATACTCCCTCTGGGTATCTTTATTCTTCATGTACTGTAATGGATTGGGATGGAACCGGCATAATAGATCATTTTTCACACATTGTATGAAGCTGTCAGAAAGATCCATTAAACTGGAACAGCACCTTAATTCCACACCTTCAGCCCTGAACATAGCCAGAATCTCTTGAATAACACATTGGGGGCTTTTGACTCTCTATAGTTGTGTGCTGATTCTTCCAATGCGTGAATCTATTGTAAACCCATAATAGGCCATAAAAAGAACTGCAAATAAGGGTTTATGAATATGAAATAATGTGTTGATTTTAGTGAAGTTAACATTGGGTTGTTAAATACTGATGTATTTCAAATTCAATTTAAATTCATTTGTCATGTCTGGAGTGTACTGATTGAATGTAGATGTGTAGTTATCATTGTGCAGTGTGTGAGGTTTAGAAGGTGTTGTGTTGCTGTGGAAATGTGCTCTGATATTTACATAATCCCATCCTGCATTACTATCAACTGACCCCTAACCTCTGACCCCTAACCTCTTCTTTAAACACTACCCATCACCCTGACCCTGACCGACTAGAGACACATCTGTCCCCTAAATAGTGTTGCTAGACAAGTGGATTTATAGTGTGTGTTTGTGTATATGTGTCCTGCAAACAGGTGACTATATATTATATTATTCCAGGTAGCATTAATTCATATATGTTGTATATATAAACCTATAATACACCCTGACACACACACACACACACACACACACACACACACACACACACACACACACACACACACATTGTTTTTATTCACAAAGTTGTTCTAATTTATGACAGTTGAATTGTGTATAAAGTCAACAAGCAAAACTCAGACAGAGATAAATCCCAGCAGATGAGTGACTCTCAGCGCTGTCCCAGCTCGCAGCACATACTGTATGTTCAAACACACCCAATATAATACACAAGAAATAAAACAGACAGCACACAGACTGGAAGCAGGAATAGCATCTCCTCCCACATATATTCATAAATAGAGTATGTGAGAATAACTGTGACCTCCCCCACACACACATCTATGACACGCAAGAATGACTTTGGCCGACACTCACACACACAATAGCAGGCAGGATGTAGGTTACATGTGTGTAAGTGAACTATGCAGTCCACTCCTCCATATGCCAGTGTGTGTGTGTGTGTGTGGGTTCTCCTGACTGCTGTCAGTGACCATGGAAACGGCTGAGTAAACTCATGGCAGTAATATAACCCATCCTGTCATAAAAACATATATTTAAACTGGAACATTTCCTAGAGAGAATAGCAAGATTATAAAATGTATAAAAATCACACAACAGCCCGTCATTAGCTGTAGTGACAACAGGATTGGTTGGAGCCGTGTCAGTCGGGTGATTTGATTGGTTCCTCTCACCTCCAGCTGCCCACAGGACAGACAGACAGACATGACGGCTGTGTTCCAAAATCTAATGAACTGTCCAGAAAGCCTTTCATCAGCCGTAGTTTTGTCCTGTGGAAATTTCAAATCACCCCTAAAACAATATCTGTTAACATATGAAGAGAAATTCTTGATGTTAATGCTTGTTTTAAGATAAAAAAGTGCATAAGATTATTATTCTTTAAGCTTACATTTACCCCAATACATCTATTTGTATATAGGGTGTGATTATATTTATTTTAATATAAATGTTTCTGTCCTGGATGATTGCTGACTGAACAGTGTGAGCAAATTAAGATTTTGGGTAAAAGACAGTATTCCAGACTGTATTCCAGACAGTATTCCGGACAGTATTCCAGATAGTATTAACAGTTTTCCAGCAAGAGAAGTTTTTTAGCTTTTGTCTTTCATAGCTCAGGAGATTTGATGGAGTTTTTCTATTTCATTTAAATAACATTAAAATGGAGGTTAAACTGCTGTCTCCAGTATGAAGGTAACAGACAGCAAAGCAGCCCACTTGGTTTTGGAGCAGAGAGAGAGAGAGAGAGAGAGAGAGAGAGAGAGAGAGGTTTAGTGCAGTGTATGGTGCTTCTACATTCTCCCTGAGGAGCTACAATCAAGGTCACTAGAACATCACAACAGATTTTATTATCTTCAATCACACACACACATCAGTCCAACAAATATGCTGATAAACCAAATGCTCAATTGGCTCGTCAGAAAAATCAACCAACAGCAGTAATTGAAATGTCATGACCCTGTGATGTCACACACACACGTCTCTGAATTCACTGCACGTCTCATCAACACTTCCTCACATTGCTCTGTGGAAGCTGATAATAAGCTCTTGGTCTTTTAATAGAATAGAGGAACTGAATACAGTATCTTTATTTTGAATGTGATTCATGTGAGAACAGCTTGTTTTTCAGAGCACTTAATTACACTCCCAATCACTGTTTTTGTGTATCAATACCCACAAACCATTGTGTTTGTTTACATCCATTCAGCAGATGCTTCTATCCAAAGTGACTCACAGATGACCCTGTTAAAAACACCAGTGTTGCTTCTAACCATCACATGCAGTGTTTGAAATGCTGGTGCAAGCATTCTTCTTAACCAGAATAAGCACAATGCCAGAATGCTGCATGACCCACATTTGTCCACCCACCCAAACGTACAGTTCAAATGTGTGAATAAAAAGTGAGGTTAATAAATGAGAAAGAACTGAGGAAGAGGTTAGGAAACATGTTTTTTCTGCTGGTGTGTATATTCTCTTTCATAAACTAAGATAAAACCACTGTAGGTTATTTTACCCCAGAGATTTAAACACTGTAACCCTGTTGGAAAATCAATCGTTGAAAAAGTAAAAGTAAATTTGTAAAGTAAAGTAAAATCTGTTAAAAGTATATTTCAGCACCTCTGCAAAAGCTCATCTATATAACCGACTGTCAGACGTTTCCAGTGATGGTGATCAATACAGTACAGCTGGAATCGTGACATTTTGTGGCATAAAATTCAGCCCATTCCTTTGTTTGATGCTTCAGTTGAAATAAGCCGTAGTGTTTTGAGGGAGAGACAGATTGTTTGGGGTCTGTTGGCACTAAAGCCAAGGTGGGCCGATGTCCCTGTCGCATCACTGACACCAGAGGTGGTCTGGTGTCGTCTCTGAACATGGACACACACACTGAGAGGAGAAGCGTGTGAAGGGTATCTGTCAGGGTCTTGTTAGCAAGTTGGACAGCTTGCCTGGGCAGATGGTTCATTAATGAAGCGAGGAGCTGTGTGTGTGTGTCTGCGTGTGTTTGTTTATGTGTGTATGTTTCTTTCGTTGATTTAAGACCCTGCTGATTACAAGAAGGCCAGGAAAGACCCAGAGGAAGAGAAGCAGGTGGGAAGGATGTGTGTGTGTGTGTGTGTCATGCCCAAATGACCTATAAATATGTTATGTTGTGCCTTGCAGTAGACATTTTGCTCATAGCATTACCTCATTCTTTATCTGTATTGCCTTCTATGTTTATAGACCTTATATGTAACTGCACCAAGGACATGGGTTTGAGTCCCAGGGAATACATATGACAAACTTACACCTTAAACGCACCACAGGTTCTCTCTGCCAAATGCATAAATGTAAATCTAGCTTGATAAAGCAGAGCATTACATATTCATATTGGTTAGTTTGTGTGCCAGCATTTGAATAATCTAAAGCTGATTTTGTATTGACCCAGAGCAACCCACCAAAGTCATTACAGTCCTGACAGCTGACTGTTCAGGCTGTAGAATGCTGGGAGTAACGGGAGGTGATTAGGAATGATGGGTAATGTTTGATAATGTTGAGGTGTTGGGCTGTGTTTGAGGATGTGTGTAATGTCGGGTGGTGTTTGAGGGTGTGTGTAATGTTGGGTGGTGTTTGAGGATGTGTGTAATGTCGGGTGGTGTTTGAGGATGTGTGTAATGTCGGGTGGTGTTTGAGGGTGTGTGTAATGTCGGGTGGTGTTTGAGGATCTGTATAATGTTGGGTGGTGTTTGAGGATGTGTATAATGTCAGGTGGTGTTTGAGGATGTGTGTAATGTCGGGTGGTGTTTGAGGATGTGTGTAATGTCGGGTGGTGTTTGAGGATCTGTATAATGTCGGGTGGTGTTTGAGGATGTGTATAATGTTGGGTGGTGTTTGAGGATGTGTATAATGTCGGGTGGTGTTTGAGGGTGTGTGTAATGTCGGGTGGTGTTTGAGGATGTGTGTAATGTCGGGTGGTGTTTGAGGATCTGTATAATGTCGGGTGGTGTTTGAGGGTGTGTGTAATGTCGGGTGGTGTTTGATGATGTGTATAATGTCAGGTGGTGTTTGAGGATGTGTATAATGTCGGGTGGTGTTTGAGGATCTGTATAATGTCGGGTGGTGTTTGAGGATGTGTGTAATGTCGATGGTGTTTGAGGGTGTGTGTAGGGTGTTTGAGGGTGTGTGTAATGTCGGTTGGTGTTTGAGGGTGTGTGTAATGTTGGTTGGTGTTTGAGGATCTGTATAATGTCGGGTGGTGTTTGAGGATCTGTATAATGTCGGGTGGTGTTTGAGGGTCTGTATAATGTCGGGTGGTGTTTGAGGGTGTGTGTAATGTCGGGTGGTGTTTGAGGATCTGTATATTGTCGGGTGGTGTTGAAGGTTTTTAGTTATAATGTGTTTCTGAAGAGCACAATATTTTGTGTTATGTAATATTAATCACAATAAATTTGGTTTACAAAAATACAGATGCCACAACAATACAAAAACAAATATTGCCTTCATGAAAGATTGACTTACTAAACAAATGAATGTATTGACTGTTTGTGTGTGTGCAGTGTCAGCTGTCACAGGCGCTGAACGGAGTGTCTGACAAAGCCAAGGAGGCCAAAGAGTTCCTGGTGCAGCTGAAAAACTTACTTCAGCAGATCCAGGTACACAACACACCACTCACTCTGAAGAACACTCATCACACCTAACAACAACACCACACACTCTGAAGAACACATCTCACGCCTAACAACAACACCACACTCTCTGAAGAACACTCATCACACCTAACAACAACACCATCAGCACAGTTGTGTAAAAATATAATGTAAAAAATAATATTTAAAGAAAGAATTTTGCTGTTTTAAATGTCTTCATTGACATTTCATAGCATCACTAGGTTTTGAATACTTGTACATAAAAAGCTTTACATCAGAGCAAAGGGTAAAAAAATATCAGCATAATTAACATAAACAGCCATGCTAGCACAACTTATATTAGCATATATTACCTTTGATTTGTGAGCCTCTTATTAAAGATGCAAATGAAGAGCTTGTTAAAAAGAAATTGCGCTGATTATAATAATCAACATGTGACCCACAAAAAATGGCATGTTTCAGATGAATGATGTTTTGCATGTCTTTGGTTGTGCATCGGGAGATTTGTTATGAGTGTATGTAATCCAGAGAAACTGATAGAGCTGATAGAGCAAAGGGTTCCTTTCGGAGCTTGAGAACCGCAGTCAGTTTCATTGTATGAAAACATCACCTTAAACATCCTGCTGAACTCTGTTGGTATTTAGCGAAAGAAGGAATCACACAAGTATTTGACATGAGGCTGAATAATTGCTGTCAGTATTTGTGGAGATCCTGTTCTTCAGTGACTCTCATCTGCTGCAGTGCTGGTGTGTGTGTGGGTGCATCAGTGAAAATCTGATTCTCAAAGTGAATGAATGATGTGTTCAAACTCCTACACTGTGTTATTCATCAGAACACACAGATCACACCGAACACTGCCGACTCTTCAGAGCGCTTCCTAAAGGTGAAGTGTGTAATATCTGTTCCACTACTGGCACACCCAACAGCAAAAGCAGAAAATGAAAGCAGTTATTATTCTGTTTGGTGTTTGAAGCACCATGTTGACATCAAAGCTTCTCCACAGTCCAGCCAGACCATTTATTGAATCTAAGCTTCTAGAATGTCTCATTTAAAAAATCTACAAACAGAAATGCCCTGATTTTGTATGTGTGTGTGTGTGTGTGTGTGTGTGTGTGACAGGAGAACGGGGTAGAGTTTGAGGCTTGTTTGGTGGCTCAGTGTGATTCTCTGATTGAAGCTCTCACTCGGCAGAAAGCCAAACTGCTCACCAAGGTCACCAAAGAGAAAGAGAGCAAACTGAAGGTAGGTAAACACACACACACGTTACACGAATCCCACTTACTGTTATTCTTATTCAGTATAATATCTTTAATGAACACTCTGTTATATTTGAGAGTCTACTAAACATCTTTGTCCAGGTTACATTTTTTTGTGGTCTGTGTTATTGTTTGCCTGTTTGTCAGGAGGTTAATTTCTCAATGTGTCACATGACATTGTGCCAGATGTGATAGAGAGTTTTTGGATTAGAGTTCTCTCTTGACATGACATAAAGCAGATTAAGGTTTTGTCTCAGTGGAACCACAACATATGGTCAGAATAAAGTGTAGTCATTGAGTGTCAGTTTACTCGCTCACTATATCTGTGGTACTGCTTTATTTTGCTGGCAGGGCCCTTGCTGAAACTAGAAAACCTTTTAAATAAAGAAAAAACAATTATGCCTAATTCACTTATAGTCATGTTTGTTCAAAGCAACTTACAAACAAGTTATTTAACATAAGGAAAATAACAATTTTAGCAGTGAAGTTACATTATATTTTTCTGAAAACACTGCTGCCAAAACAATTAACTGCTTCATTGATGTTTTTTCTGTGTTGAATAATGAAAACAACTTCATGAAAAACTGAAACAAATGAATACGGCACAGTACAATTTTACATAATTTTACAGTTTGATCAATTTTACATTAAACATTGTAATTATAGAAAATGATTTAAACATCCTAAACTAAATCTAAAGCAACACTACAAGAGCCATTTTTAAAAATTCACATTCCCCCTTTCCAGTCCTGTTTGTTTACATTAGAAGTGCAGTACAATGAGTGCACTGAATACCATCAGAAATATCATTGGTTCTCATCTGTATGGTCAATGCAGCAGATTTGAACAGGAAGTAGAGAAGTCTTCACCACATGATTTGAGACCAGTGCAGCATATGATCACATGACACACACAAGTGACATCATCAGTTTAGCACATTTCCCTGCTAATTACATGAGATTATTATTTGTGGCTGTCAGAATAATCTCCTTCATCTGCCAGTCTTTGTGATCATGTGAAGTGTTTCTGCATTTAGCGTGAGACAGGACCCATCCCACAACAGAGCTGTGCCCATCACACACACCACACTGATCACATGATGACATGATGGGTTTTAAAACAACTTTAACATTTAAACAACATTTAAACATTTGATGTGCATTATAAATAGAAATCCTGTTGATTTTAATCATGATGAGGCAAGTAGATAAAAAGATGTACAAAAAAGATATTAAATATAGAGAAATCTCTTTCTTTCATATGTACATGGTTGCAAGCTTAGATTAATGAAATATTAAGCATGTATTTTGATTCAGTTTACATTCTCCAATCATCCCTCTTTTGCTTTTGTACTGTATAATTATTTGTACCCTTAAAGGTTAATTTTGTGTCTGTCATTCATAATTATACAGTCATTAATCTCTGACCTGAGAGTTTTTGACAGCTGCATATTAAGTAATTACACTGTATAATTCATGCAGGATTAATAGAGTTTCTGATTTGATCTAATTATTTTTACAGTTGTGGAAGCACATGGAAAACACATGATGCTTCAGCTCCTCTTTTTAAAATGTCAGATTCTCATAATTCACACATGTTTATTATAGACTTTATTTTAAAATGTGAAAAGAGACATCAGTTAATCCTTGAGGTATCGGTGAAGTGTGAGAAGTCACAACCCTGAGTGACTATATTCACAAAATGACACAGAATGCTTTAAAACCCGGAACATTCTCTTAAACATAAGATCTTTGACAACCATCCAAATCTCATTTCCTGTGTGTGTGTGTGTGTGTGTGATGGTAATATTGGTTATCTTGCGTCTTCCTATTTGAAGTGTCTATCTGATGTGACACATTGCATGAGTTTATCACAGTGAGCATGTCTTTAATGTGAAAATGTAACTTATGAGGGTTCTAGCTGCTGTGTGTGTATGTGTGTGTTTTTGATGGGGATTTACCTTATCCTCTCTGTTGCAGACTGTGAAGGATCAGATAACTCACTGCACGATGAAACTCAGACAGACCACAGGAATGATGGAATTCTGTCTGGAGGTGATTAAAGAGAATGACCCCTGTGGATTCCTGCAGGTACACACACAGACACACACACTTTAACCTTAACATTAGCATGTCCCTAAAGGATGTCTGGCTCAGATTTGTCAGGTTTTTTCCTGCTCTCAAAATATGATTAAGCAAACCCCCCCCCCACAACAGACACACACACACACACACACACACACAGTCAAACACACACTACTGTGGTAACTCAGCAAAGAATAAGAAGAAAGAAAGAAAGCGCAGGTGTTTTCATTCATTTCATAATTTATTCTAGTGAGTTCCCTCAATAGTGTTGATCTTGAGAGTGAACTGAGCAGCTGTCTGATCTCCCAGCAGATTATTAATGTGTCTTTTCTCCCGTCTCGTTCCTCTCTGGTTCTTCTGTAAGATCTCAGACGCGCTGATAAAGCGTGTCCAGACCTCACAGGATCAGTGGGTGAAAGGTGCTTTGGAGCCAAAGGTCTGCCCAGAATTTGCCTTGAGTGTCAACACAGACCCTCTGATGCAGTCCATACTGCAGCTGGACTTCACTCAGAGCAAAGGTGACATGTTCACAACATACTTCTACACAAGGTTTACTATTCACTGCCTTTAACTGCTGTTTGTGCTCACCAGTGTTGGGGCAACACTTCACTGTTTTAATAGTACAGTATAAGTACAGTAAGAATAGAGTGTTTAAATAGCTGAGTTCCTCGAAACAGAACACATAGTTTATTGGTGCGTCATCGTCTTTCAGATGGTCACGAGGCTGCAATAATGAAACAAATGCGTTCAGGTGGCCAGAAAGAGGCGGAGAGCACAGGAGGTATTTTGAAGCGGCTGCTTGCTAACTATAAAATTCCCAGTCCCACCCGAACCCACAGCTCCTTCTCCTTGTTTGTTTTAGAGGCACCCGAGACACTCCGGAAGTGTTTTAGTCCCGAGCATGTCACTCCATGTTAATCCCAGTTTCACCTTGTGACATCAATGGTTCAATGTGTGGCAATGAAGAATTTTGTCTTTTAGCAGAAACCCCCACAGTTCCCCCTGCCCCACTGTTGCAGCTGGAAAAGTGTTGCATGCGGAACAACAGCGCCACCCTGGCCTGGAGGATAACTACAGTTCAGGCGCTGCCTGTAGAAGGTTATGTGCTGGAGCTGGATGATGGCAACGGTGGATCTTACCGGGTACAAGTTTACTAATCCTGCAGCAGTCAGAATGAATGATGCACACAGAGCGAGTGCTTGCTGTCAGCATATGAAGAGGAGATATAAACATATCAGAAATTCAGATCAAAGTCAGTCAGAATACTGAAAAATACAGATTATAGGATTATTTGAACAGAAACCAAATGTATGATTTCACAGTTAATGTAATTTATTTGCTGATTTGAAATAATTCTTTAAAAGCCACAAACATAACTATATGAATTAAAAGAAAGTACGGTCTACACTAAACAAACACTTGAGAATTACTCTCTATAATTTCTTGCTCTTTCAGATGTAAAGATTGTAAAGTCTTTCTCTGAAGCTTGTTTCATAACTCATGACAGACATGCAGACTGTCTTCATGTCTTATACAGTATAATGTTTTTTAGATGTTTCTTCCTCTTCTTGTCTTTCAATCAGGAGGTGTATGTGGGTAAAGAGACAGTCTGTACAGTAGACGGCCTTCACTTCAACAGTTCGTATAATGCTCGTGTCAAAGCGTATAACTCTGCTGGGGTGGGATCCTACAGCAAAGTTGTAGTTTTGAAGACATCTGACGGTGCGTTTGGTCGACTGCTGTTTCACACAGTCTCTTTCATTTACCTTTAAAAGGGTCTCTGAGAGTAAAACTTCCTCCTCTCTCTCTCTCTCTCTCTCTCTCTCACACACACACACACCCACACACACACACACACACTCTTTAGCTGTTCGTTATGAATTCTGTTTTCTCTGAATTCTTGGTGTTTTTCTCTGATCCTGAAGTGAATACATCATTAGTATTTCACTCACTGTTTGGCAGGTCATGTCAACTGCTCACATTTCTGTATAAATGTAAATCTGTGCTATAAATAGCTTTGGATTAAATCATATACCAAATACATACGTTAACTAGCAATATCAATTTCCTGCTAACCGCTGTGAGGGTTTGTTTTGGTGTAATATAGTTTTGGTCGTGGTGTATTATATTGGTCATTAGTCTTTAGACTGTTTTTGGGAAAAGACTATTTTGAGCACATGAACATTCTCTGCTTTGATTCGTCTGCAGTGGCGTGGTTCACCTTTGACCCCACATCAGCACACAGAGACATTGTCCTGTCCAATGAAAACCAGACAGTGACGTGTAACAGCTACGATGATCGGGTGGTGCTCGGAACCGCCGCCTTCTCCAAGGGTGTGCACTACTGGGAACTTAGTGTGGATCGCTATGACAACCACCCTGACCCTGCGTTCGGCGTGGCACGGA
>JAZGTJ010017665.1:0-11911 GCA_036877575.1 Botia almorhae
AAAAATGTGGGGGAGATTCACAAAGAGTGGACTGCAGCTGGAGTCAGTGCTTCAAGAACCACTACGCACAGACGTATGCAAGACATGGGTTTTAGCTGTTGCATTCCTTGTGTCAAGCCACTCTTGAACAACAGATAGCGTCAGAAGCGTCTCACCTGGGCTAAAGACAAAAATGACTGGACTGCTACTTTTCAGTTGGCTAAGATTTCTAAAAATCCTTTCTTTGTATTGGTCTTAAGTAATATTCTAATTTTCTGAGATACTGAATTTGGGGTTTCTTTAGTAGTCAGTTATAATCATCAAAATTAAAAGATAAACACTTGAAATATATCAGTCTGTGTGGAATGAATGTATACATTATACAAGTTTCACTTCTTGAATGGAATTAGTGAAATAAAGTTTTTGAAGATATTCTAATTATATGACCAGCACCTGTATATTGCATACTATATCCTGCAATATAGGTGTTTTTGTTTTACTGCTTATTTTTTGCATAGAGGAAAATGTAACTAAGAACAATCACAACTTACTGCACTTTCCCCTAAACAATTCAAACTAATTTTAAATTGTATTGAAACCTAATTTAAATCTGTGTTCAAACAATATAAACATAAGTAACACCCCATACAAATACAGAGCTATGAATGGATAATTTTGACTTTTTTTATTTTGCAGTTCTTCCCTCTATAGTGGAGGACAGAATAGTGTCTTCATTGTCACTGCCTCCCATCAGTGACTCTGCCATTATAAACCAACACAGCGATCATGGCAAGTTACAACTGACTGTTGATTCTGAAAATGTGCCAAACCAAGAACACGGTGTGGACAAGGGGGCTAAAACAAGTGATCCAAATATCCATGATGTGGTATCAGGCTCCAGCAGTGAATCATCAGAATGCTCAAAAGACAGTGATGGTGAAAAAGAAATTAACTCCTCTAATGCAGATGAATTGCAACAGTGAGTTACCAACTTACTAAGGATGGGCGGCATGGCTAACTAGTTGTTTAACAGCTGATTAGTTGATTCGTTTATCTAAGTTTTATTAAGTTGTAGCTTTATTCTGTGGTTCTTTTTAAAAAAAATATGACTTTCCAATATTTCTCTGAAAGTCTTAGCTTGTTGTGCTTTAGCATGCAGTACTGTCAGCATGCTACACCCCTCTTTACTGCTGTTGATGGACAGAATGAATATTCAAAAATGCACAGTTCAAATTGCTCAGAATAATCATTTTTTATGTCTAGTTTATTTATTTTTTATTTTTTTGTGAGTTTGTCAGAAAAAAAAATTAAGAACTTTTGCATCCAATTGATGTTTAATTAGCAAATTCAATTAGACCTGGACGATGTTGTAGTTTTGTTGTAGCTGTAAAGTTTGAATGGCAATAATAATGCTGTTATCTCCTACACTTTTAATGTCAAACCAGACTACATTAGATTATACAGATAATTTTATTGCTTAGTTAGATTTAACTAAAATGTAGGTTACAATTTAAACAATGTTGAAACACACAAAATGTATATACTAGACCAAAAATAAATATAAACTTTTATAGCTTGTTAATTTTTAAATTTGTTAGTTAAATCTTTCGCAATATCTTATATAAAATCTGAAAACATTATTTAACAAAAATAGAGATATCAGTAAGGTTACAATAAGGTCCAATTGATTATCATTAGTTAACAACTTTGGTTAACTTGAACTAACAGTAAACAATACAGCATTTATTAACCTTAATATCAATGTCGACTTTACTGCTACATTTTTTTAAACAGATGTATCTGTTAATGTTAGTTAATTTGCAATAAACTAACATGAACTAACATTTACGAAGTTAAATAACATTTATGAAACAATATTCAATCAAAATTTTTGCTGTACATACAACTTGTAGAAAAAAATTAAGGTATTAAGAAAGCTGAAAGGTCAGGTTTATAAGAGGACAGGGCATTCTTTTTTGTTTTTCCTCAACTTACGCTGCTACATATTTTTCCGTCATATATCAGAATATGTATCGTCTGATCAATTTTGTAAATGTCTAATTTCATACATTTCAGTCGTTTACCATTCCTGTATCGGGTAAGGAAGGCTATAATTATATTAAATGTGGCATTGGTTTCTTTTTTTTGTAGGAGTAACACAAAAGAACTGAGTGTACCATCATCTACTAGTATTGCCCATCCAGGTACAGTATCTCAGGACACTCTAAATTCTTATTTTGCCTTTGCCTCATCTTTAGACTGAACCTATGTTTTTTTTTGTCCTGTTATCTTTTAGAGGATTTAGTTTTTAAAGCAGCGGTACCCCTCCAGCGACCCACTCTTGACACCTTCCCAAATAAACCTTCTAAAGGCTTCCATTATGCTGGAAGGACTGTGCACAAATGTCAGCAATGTACAAAATATTTCATATATCGCACTGATCTTCTCAAGCACCAGGAAATTCACAACCTGGAAGGGGCACACAAGTGTCCTCAGTGTGGTATAGTTTTCAGAGATTCAATGCAGCTGGTGTCTCACAGGAACACTGACTGCAGTACCAGAGTTTATAAATGTGTCAAGTGTACAGCCCACTTTAGATCTCTCAAATCCCTGTACAGACACAACAGAGTGCACAAAGAGAAAACCACACACAAATGCCCTGAGTGTGGAAGGCTATTCACAAGTCTGTCACGGTTAGTTGGTCATCGGCGAGTTCACAGATCTCCCTCCATTAGGAGAAGTTACAACTGTAAACAATGCAATGAGACTTTTGGTTCATATCGAGCGAGTTTAATCCACCAGAAAATCCATAAAGTTAAAGATGTTCGGCCATCTAAACCAGAACGGCAGCCAGGAAAATGTCGCTTTTGTGACTTAACATTCAGTGTTGACAGTGAATTAAGAAGTCATCTCAAGACACATGCAGAGTTCCGGCCATATATATGTGACCAGTGTGGGAAGTGCTTTTCAGCAAACAGCAGCCTGCTTGCCCATCTCTCAAACCATACAGGCGAGAAACCTCTTCTTTGTTCGCAATGCGGAAAACGTTTTTACAGCAAGATCCAGTTGAAATCCCACATGAGGTGTCATTCTGGTGAACGACCACACATCTGTCCATATTGCAAAAAGCAGTTTTCCCTATCAGGGAATTTGAAGATCCATATCAGAATTCATACTGGAGAGAAGCCATATGTTTGCCATCAGTGCGGAAAAGGTTTTGTATCTGCTGGATGCTTGCAAGTACATCTGCGCTCTCACACAGGAGAGAAACCATATCAGTGCAAAATCTGTGGAAAGAAATTTGTGGTTTCAAGTCACTTGACAGCGCACATGTGTTTTCATACCGGAGAGCGTCCACACTGCTGTTTACAGTGTGGGAAAAGATTTATCCGGCGTTATGACTTAAGCAAACACATGTACACTCATATTGGGAAGCGTCCGTTTCCATGCCCTTTGTGCCCGAAGGCATACACATGTCGCACACACTTGAACAGGCACATGAAGAGCCACAGTGTTTGACTTAAATCATTTTGTCATCCCGAGTGCCTTGTGTGGAGTAAAAACATCCCAGGAAATAATTAACCCAATAATAAAACTTTTGGCATTACTTTTGTCATGCATATTCTAATGTGACTTTTTCTGGGGAACCCAGAAGATAATTTTGAAGAATCTTCATGTAGCTCTGTTCTATACCATGTTAAATATGCAGTAAAGTTAGGTGAATGGAACTTAACCGGATCAAAACTTTGTTGATGAACAAAGTTTTACTGAACTTTATGTACTAGTTCATAAACTTGAGCCAAATCAACCGGGCTATTAAAATGACCTTGCTGAGTGGTTTGGTTCACAGATTGGACTGATAAACATACATGAGCTGCAGCTGATTCACTTAAACGGAGTCACTTGAAGAACAGCTGCAACAACTTTACATGTTAAAGTGTAATATAGTTATGAGTCATTTCTGTAGAAATAAAGGCTTAGAGCCCATTGATTGATTTGTTCTCTTAGATTTGTTTATCTAATATCATTTAAAGTCATGATTAGTAAGAGATATTAATTATACATGCTGAATATTATAGCTGTATACTTAGTTATAAAGTGCTTTCTATATCACCTAAAGTGGGAATTAAAAAATAAAACTTACTGTGTTGTCTCATGTCTTTTTTTTCTTTTTTATGCTGTCTTAACAAAAAACTGTTGATGACAAAGTGTTAGAAATGGAATACTAGTTTACTATTTTTACTAGAATACATGGTATACATACTTGTATATATTATATTATAGTAAAAGAAACAGGAAGTCACTGCTTATTGTTGTCATGGCGCTGGCTACCTTATGTTGTATTTGGCAAATTAAGAAAGATGTATATATGTGGTAAATAAATGAAGAATTGTGGGAAAAAGCAAGAGAAAACAAGGCTGAACTGAGGACAAACCATCATGGCATCATGTATCCAAAGCCACATTCAGTGCATGTGGCTTTGGAGAAAGTCAATGGAAAATTTAGCTTTTTAAGTTTACTGTGTGTGGCAATATTCAAAAGACATTTGTGCTTATGTATTTGTGAAATAAAGTTTTGTGTTTGGATCATTTCAGTTAAAGACAAAGCATTAGACAAATAAATATATACAGTGCCTTGCAAAAGTATTCATACCCCTTGAACTTTTTCACATTTTGTCACCTTACAACCACAAACTTAAATGTATTTTATTGAGATTTTATATGATAGACCAACACAAAGTAGCACATAATTGTGAAGTGGAACAAAAATGATATACGGTTTACAAAATTTTAAGCAAATAAAAATATGAAAAGTGTGACTTCACAAAATTGCCTTCAGAGGTCACCTAATTAATTAATAGAGTCCACCTGTGTGTAATTTAGTCTCAGTAAAAATACACTTGTTCTGAGAAGGTCTCAGTGGTTTGTTAGAGAACACTAGTGAATAAACAGCATCATGAATACAAGGAACTCACCAGACAGGTCAAGGATAAAGTTGTGGAGAAGTTTAAAGCAGGGTTAGGTTACAAAAAGTATCCCAAGCTTTGAACATCTCAAGGAGCACTGTTCAATCCATCATCCAAAAATGGAACAAGTATGCCACAACTGCAAACCTACAAAGACATGGCCATCCACCTAAACTGACAGACCGAGCAAGGAGAGCACAGGTCAGAGAAGCAGTCAAGAGGCCCATGGTCGGAAGAGCAAAATTAATGAACAATTACAACGAAGGACTGTTCGAATGGTGGATAAGGAGCCCAAATTAACTTCCAAACAAATTCAATCTGATCTGCAGACAGGGTACAGGGTACAGCAGTGTCAGCTCGCATTATCCATCACCATCTAAATGAAAAGGGACGCTATGGTAGGAGACCCTGGAGGACACAAAGGCATTAAAAAGCACGACTGGAGTCTGCCAAAACTTATGTGAGAAAGCCACAATCCTTCTGGGAGAGCGTACTGTGGATAGATGAGACAAAAGTAGAGCTTTTTGGTAAAGGACATCATGGCACTGTTTACAGAAAAAGAAATGAGGCCTTCAAAGTAAAGAATACAGTCAAGGTGGAGGTTTAAAGATGTTCTGGGGTTGCTTTGCTGCCTCTGGCACTGGGTGCCTTGGCTGTGTGAATGGTATCATGAAATCTGATGATTACCAAAGAACTTAAGGGCACAACATCTCCACCAGAGGTCATGGAGTTTCCAGCAGGACAATAACTCGAAACACTTAAAAAAACATGCAGAAATGGTTACAAAGGAAAAAGTGCTGGAGAGTTCTGAAATGGCCAGCAATGAGTCCAGATCTAAATCCCATAGAACACCTGTGAGAGAGATCTCAATACAACAGTTGGAAGGCCTGGATGCAAAAGAAGAGTGGTCCAAATTTCTAGTAAAGAGGTGTAAGAAACTCATTTATGGTTACAGGGAGCGATTGATTTCAGTTATTTTTTCCAAAGGGGGTGTTACCAAATATTAACGGTGTGTAGGATTACAAATGCATTGTACCTTACATTTTTACAAGATGATAGGTAAAGGTAATGATGGCATTTTAAGAAGATAAAGTCAGGCAGCCCAGGTGTCTGAGACCTTTTGTCCAAGACACAGCTGTACCTTTTGTCTCTATGATAATGTGAAGGTCTAGGCTATACTGTCAGGCTGATTGGATTAGCACCTATGGCTGGGGAAATTCAGTTACCGGGCTGATTCCTGTACTGAAGTTGCATGCTTTGTTTAGATGGTCTCCACCTCTATGTATTCACCTGTTGAAATGTATAAAACTCTACAATGCTGAGCTCTAGTCAGACTTTGATCACTGCAGCGCTGCAAGCAAGTTCTTATTAAAAAAATACTGCTTGAATACTCCAGTCTTCTGGTCTTCGCTTCTGAGTTTCCTACAGTTTTGGGGCTAGACCCAGATTAAAGCTGCTCACCTAAATCCAGATTGAAACTTCAATCTCAACAAAGATCTGGCTTCCAGACTGAATCTTTCTGTACCAAGGGTTGGTGAGTGTCACTCTATCCAAAAGAACCGTTAAAAACCAGTACAAATTTGTTATCCTCTGTGCCATCAGATAAGAGTTAACAGACAGCTGCAGGGTTTGGTTAACTAAGTTACCCTCTAAACAAATTCTTTTTACAGATTAAATTGATCCTCCGTTCAGGCAGGGCGTTGCGTGCTAATATTTTTTATCCTCCTGTTTTGCCAGGAAAGTATTGGTTATCCTCTGTTCAGGCAGGGAAGAATTGGTTATCCTCTGTTCAGGCAGGGAAGTTTAGCATTATGTGCTAAAATTTGTTATCCTCTGTTTCGGCAGTGAAGATTAGTGTAAAGTGCTTGTAATTTGTGTTGTCCTCTGCTTTGCCAGGGAAGGTAAACAATAGTTGATCTGTGTTATCAAGCATACCCTCTGTTGATTAGAGACGTTTGAGTCTTTTGATTGTGTGCTAGCAAAGAAACTCACAAAATGTTTAGAAAATGCTAGACTGACCCCCACAACTGAAAAAGTTAGTCTCGTGACTTCTTTATGGTCAGTGAATTCAAATCACTGTTAGGAATGCAAATGAACCTAATAGTCACTGAAAAAGTTAGACAAGACTCAGAAATATGAGATCCATCCAGACAAGACTTGGTCTGTAGATGAGTGTAAAAAGGTACTGGGAGCATGTGTTCACAAGAACAATGTGAAAGATTATCTCCTGTCACAGAGAATTTGGTTTAGCGCTAGCTACACAACAGTCTCATCCAATCAGTAACTGATGTGTCTGTAGATTCAGTGAAGGTATGTGGCGCTAGGAGAAGATCTCAGGGAATTGAAAGTGTTCCTCCAAACTCTTCTGCTTTCCAAGTACAAACTGTACAAAAAGTGCTAAGACCTAAAGATATGGAGAGACTATCCCAGGGCTTAGCCTCAGTACACATGTTTTTCTGAATTTAGAGGAGAATTAATCCGTAAAATGTTTCTCTATGCTCTATGCACAGCTGATGTCACAACTGAATCGGAGTTCAACAGTTTTGAGTCTGCTCTTACTTCTGAACTATTAACTTTTGTGTCTTTTAAGTGTTTTCTTCGCCGGGGAGTCCTGGTTCAATGTGAATGATTAATTATTACCGCTCCCCCAGTGTTTGTGTTTTTGAGTGTGTGCGCGTAGGGGGGTATTAGGGCAGGTGTTAATCATTCATGTGCTAAATTTCATACTGTTTTATATTAACGACAACTAAGTAGTTAGCCAGAGTGGTCTTTACATACATTAAGTGATTTCTTTGGTGTGTATGGATGTGTGTAATGTAACTGATGCACTTATAGATTTTTGTATCTCTGGTGTTTGCTGTGTAATAAAAATGGTGTATAATTGGTGGGCACATGAACTAATTTTAAGATGTTGAAGCCCTCTGCTAAATACCTTCCTGCTCGTTGACTGCATACTATTTTAGGTCATTTGTGACTTGCCAAATACATTAGTAATTGAAGTATTCTTGTGACAACCTTGTTAACCTGTTGCTCTGCCCTCTTGAGGTTTTAATATCTGTATTATTATATAAAAATAAAAAAAAATTCAGTGTATATGTATTTATTAAGGTTGTGTGCTTGAGTCTCCTCAGTTATTAATGCCCAAATAAATTGATCTTGTCCAGCTAAGAACCTTTTGGTTTCTTTACTTCCTATTTTGGAGCGTTACATGAGGCCTCTGCTAGCGGCTCACGTCCTGACGCCACCTTTTCCTCCTTACACTCCCTCCTCTTCTCTTTTGCCTCTTCCTCCTTCCCTCTCATTTCCAGCGTGAGCCTGCCTCCGCAAACGGCCTCAGCCCTTCTTCCTCTTATTAATACTCCTGATTTTATTCTTTTCTCTGCCTTCTTTTGCCAGCAGCATTGCATTCTGTCCTTTCCAGAATTCTGTATTGTGTTCGGTCAATATACTAGGGATAATTTGTTACGTTTTTCCTCACAGAAGATGCGAACTAAATTATTATCCCTCTATAATTGCCAAGCTTGCCCTGCCTTACGGCGGCAGTCTTTTTTTACACTTATTTTACGATATTTTCAGATCAATGCGCATTCCTCATCGCCCAGTGTAATCAGTGTCCCTATTCGGACCCCCCGGACACTGATCTCCCCAACAGCATATTCTTTGGCAGTCATTACATTTTGTGCGCTATTTGTAGGTCTATTAATAGTTTCACTACCACTTGCCCTCAATTAATCAATTCCACCCTGCCCGAAACCGAACTTCATTAAATGTCCCGCAGTCCGCTATCCCCATGAAAGATCACTCTTTTAGAGATTTCAGAGGCAGACCTGTCCAAGTTTCGTCTAACAGACAGGTCTACAATAATTATGTATGAGGCAGCGCTGTCGTTACTTCCATGTCTATAACGCTTGATAATCTATCTTTCGGCCCCTCATAACCTCAATTCCGTAACATTAACAGTCCTATCCTCCTCAATGAATACTTTCTGCATTATCACAATATCCACCAAGCAATTAACAATTAAAAACATCGGCCACGGTGCATGGTTGGCTAAAGTAGACATAATGACGTCTTTTAATGAATGCCCATCAGTCCAAAGTTATGGCATTTGTTTGGCATCCGTTTGCACAATAAATAAATTCAACACCCTGTCAGAAGCCATATGCTGGATTTTGTCCAACAATTATGACATTCCTTACCTTCTCTATTTGCTCGATGATTTCCTAATAATTTCGCCTCAGGACGCGTCCCAGCTGCTTATCTCCTCTCAGGTCCTAAAATTGTTCGCTGAACTCTTAATTCTTATCGCCCAAGACAAACATCAGGTCAGGCCTCAACAATTGAGTTCCTAGGCATTAATTTAGACTCTGTTAAATTTCAGGCCTCCTTACCAAAAAGAAAATTAAAAGAATTATCCTGGTCGCATCCGATCTTCTAATTAACCAATCTTGTTCAAAACTCAAACTCCTCCATTCTCTGTCATTTAAATTTTGCCATGCGCATAATCAGCTAAAAGTATTTAAGTGCATTGTGACAATGAAACTGTATTAATAAAGGTCGTTGTTGGTCCCCAGCATTATTGCCTTTTCTAAGAAGCCTTACCTGGATTTCAGCCCGCGATTAATTTGTTATAATCGCGGAGCACGTTCCGGGTTCCAAAAATCAATTCATTGACTCTATCTCTTGTTTTTCTTTTCAGAAATTCAGGCAGCTGGCTCCAGAAGCGAATCCATCCTCAACTCCAGTACCTTCTTGCGCTCAACTCATCTTCCCCTAAACCACCCTTTTAATCACCTCCATTAACTCCATCCTTTAAGCTATTTCTCACAGGACACTTCAATCTTATTATTTAGCATGGCAAAACTTTCCAAAATTTCACCTTGTGTATAACCTACAATTTCCGGATTTCTCTCTCCTATCTATCACCTCTTTCGTATCTTACCTTCACGGATTATTCTGTGATGAATGAATTATTCTGAAATGACCCGGAGACAGAACATCAGGACTTGATAGACTTCTTTAGTAATCTTACCGTTATATACATGACAACCTTTAGCTTTATTTTGTTATTTTGTTGTGCTTAGTCACAGCAGTGTGATGTTATGGCTGCAGTTAGTAACATTATGCCTCACCGCTTTTGTTGGCACGATTTTTCAGTGCCCGACATATCAAATATAGTTGAAACCATCAGTTTTTCTAATACATCTATAAATCATCACAATAAACTCTGTTCATATCTAAAACAGTTACAAATTGCAGCTTTAACGTGCCAAAGGAGAACTGGCCCTTCTGGTCAAGCCTGGCTTCTCCCAAGGTTTTTTTTTCTCCATCTATACATCATTGGAGTTTTGGTTCCTTGCCACTGTCGCCCTTGTTGGCTTGCTTGTTGGGAGACTGCTGACGTCTAACTTAGACTAGGGTTTTGTAAATTATAAACGTCCAATATTTTACTGTATATATTTTATGTTTGTCTGTATGTATGCTGCTTCTGCATGTTGTGTAGTTCATGGTACTATTGCAAATCTCTTATAGCACTGTCCCATAATTAGCTATGTTAACTGTTTAAGTTTCTGGGACAGCTGTCAGATGCATTTCTTTTTTATCAGCAATGACCACCTCCCTAGAACCTCTAGTCAATGATTATAATGTATTTTGTATCTTCATATATTTTGATTTGATTATGACTGTGTATTTTTTCCCACTTAATATTTTCTACCTTATTCATCATTGGACCTATTGCTTTGTACTCATATCCTTTTACTACATAGTCACATGTGGACTTATGTGGAATCTATAACCGTTTTCTAAGGATCTTCTTCATACAAACGAGAACATTAAACTAGAATGCAAGTGATGTTAATGTGGTTCAACACTACAAAAATAAATGAAATAATTAAACATGTACGAAAATTAAAAATGGCCAAAAAAGGTTGTATGCTTGAGCAATATATTGAATGAAAACAATGACTCTAAGAGTCTCTGTCCTTTATGAAATGCAAATATTTAGACATTAAATTAGTATGAGGGTTTATACTATGAGATATCTGGTTGGTATCTGGTTTAATAAACATAGCTAATGTACAGAGAAGTTAGATAGGCGAATAGAATTATTGCTGTTTAGCAAGTACATTGTATGAGATTTTGTCCTTTATGAAAAGCAAAGATTAAGGCATAAAGCCAATATGACAGTGCTTCATATGTGATTGCAGTGATGTTATTCAATAACAAATACAATAAAGCACTGATTCAATTTAAGGAAAAGTGATTTTCAGTGTGCGTTGGTTTTTTTATTGGCAGCAAACCAGGAACATCAAATTTACAAGAAAATGCAACACTTCTCTCAGAAAATTGTTTCAGTTGCTTTTGTTCCATGTTTGCTATTGACGTGCTTATTGTTTTTGTTTGCGCTTGTTTGTTTAAACGTTCCTAACCTGCATGTATCAATTAAAAAGTGATTTTGATGATTATTGTCTAAAATTGTCTTTTGCTGTCAGTTTTTGTAATAAGCAAGTTTCTGAGTGTCCACCTCTTAAAACACATTCACTGTCCACAGTTTACTCCTGAGTCATACAAGCTACAAAGCTTAATTGTAGCTTAATCAAAGCTTAATAAACCTCATAGTCTACGGGATAGAGTTTGGTGTATCAATATACGATATATTTTTGACTCAATCACACCGATTAAAATCCCCCTTGCTACACAAACATACCATTTCAATGGTATGTTCTGCAACCAGTGCTGAAAAGAAACTGTATATGAACATTTGTAACAAGTGGTTGGAAGTGATGGTGGCGTGGTTGAACACAGTTATTATATGAAATGTGTAGCATTATTATATTGTTTAAAACTAGAGATAATAAGTGATGGCCTATAGAACACAAGTATGAACCAAAATGCAATTTGGCACATGAAGTTATGAGGTGCTGATGCCCGGTATGTGTATAAAAAGGAAACTACCGAGAAAAT
>JAZGTJ010017667.1:0-10088 GCA_036877575.1 Botia almorhae
CATTTAACTGTTATAGTTTATATGCATAATGAATTTGTGATTCATTAGAGAGATTTGTGTAGATTATTAAGATGTACTGTTTCATTAAAACTGCTGGTGCTATAATGTTTACCAAGTATAGGTAAACATTACTTTAAGCACTCTTACAAACAAATGCATGTGTCCATGTGTTTGAGTTTATCTGGTATGAGTCCCATGGCATGAAGTCTTGCAGTTTAAGGGCTGCCAGTTCAGTTCCTCACTTGGCCAAAACTGCTGCCTTCTCGGAACTAGTGTAGTGTGCTTCTGGAATTCTGGGAAATGTTGTTTAAGTTTGTTCTGCAGCGTTTGATATGTGTACATTTGGGTTGATTTGTTAAGGGTGGATATGTTTGGTATAGATTAGTTCAGAAACTTGGCTGGTGTAGACTAGCTTGAGGTTGATTAGGATGGATTGTGTAATCTCTCCTCCTTGGCCTTCTTTCTCCACTCTGAGTGTCTCAGCAGTATCTTCACTTCAGATGCACCTGTTCACTCCAGCTGCACTGTTCTCTGGCTGCTTCTCACTGGCCCAGATTCAGAGATGATTTTCATCTCATGACCTGGATCTACATCAGAGATGCAGTTCTGCATTTCGCAACAAGTGCTTAAACTCTCTGAACATCACGAGGGTTTTCCTCTCCTCCACACGCTCCAGAGGCTGCAAAAACATCCTACTTGTATTCATTCATCTTTCTTATTTTTCCTTTCCCTGTTTTCTATTGTTCTTCTTCTTTCCTAGAAGTTTTGTAGGACACGTTTCATTAAGTTCCACTTTATCTTCCTCAGCTTACAAGCAGACTGCATTGATTAGCTGGATTTGATACCACTGTAGTCAGTAAGGAGTATTTAAAACCTATTAAACGCTGTTGGTTTATACTGTCAGTACAGTAGATTGTTATAGATCATTTTGTCCAGGTATTGACAGCTAGAACTCAGGCCTGTTTGACTTAATTGGCATCTGGATGTAGGCTCCATCTAACAGGAAATGTTCTCAGAACGTTGGCTTACGTTCTTTCTCCTGCTGTGAGCAGGCTAATGCGCAGCTAACAGCGGGCCGAACACATTTCAAATAGAACATGACACAACAGAGACAAGAAATAACTGAAAATGGCAGGAGGGAACAGAGCAGGGGAGAGAGAGGAGAAAAATGTTTGCATAACATTGATCAGGAAATACACAAGGGCGTAAATCAATTAGTGTCACTAATAATAGCAGATGGTGGGCGAGATGTTTTATAAGTGCGTGTGACTCTATCAGACGATTATGGTCATAACACGACTTGCAATATTAACTCTGCCTGACTATGAGCACATGCATAAATATTACCAACAGGTTTGTTTGTTTATTTGTTTATTTACTTAGAGTATTTACTTGTATTGTATTGCATATCTTTATTATCCACCATGGTGTAAATTTGTCTTTTGCTCCCCATGACATAAAATAACTAAAATAACTGTACAGACTGTCACATCACGTACAGTGAATGTCACTTTCATTTGCTTTAACAATCACTTGCACCATTGAGAATTTTGATGGTGATTTGATGATTTAACATTTTTTTGTGCTAGTTTTGTGCTATCTTCCGAGGACAGAATTCCTGTTTTGCTATATAAAGGCTTTAAATCCTGTGACTTGTTAGGTGTCCTAATTTTAAGAAGTCCTACTTGTTTGCTAAAAGAACAAGGACATATTTTACCCTCTTAGTGGAAAGTGCAGAATTTAATTCATTTAAAATACATCTGTCTGCGCATCTTACCGACAGCTTCTATGTAGACAGAAAATAATGGTTGACTTCCATGGGGGGTTCCCAGTATCACCCCATACACCAGCACACTGCACTGTATTCTCCAGTTAACACACAGCATTTTAAGCTCTGTCATTAATTCTCTTCTAATTAGACTGTTGATGTGTTACAGCACTTTGTAACTCAGCAACAGTAGGAACATAAGTGTCTTTGATAAGGATACCATTGTTGGTAGGAATATTAATATCAGATTGATTCTCACTACATTATAATCATACGTACTGAATGCAAACAAACGTTAGGTTTGTTTTTGTTTGTTGGAACGTTTGTTGTTGTTTATGTTGGCTATTTAAACGTAGGTTAGGCAGTTTCTAAGAGGCCAGCAATAGCAAGCTAGCTTTATAAACACATTGTATCCAGTCCACCTCTACCATAATAGCAGAAATCCTGAGAAAACTCGTTAGGGCCATTTGTTTTGTTTGTTCTGTGTTGTGACGTTGTGCTTATGTCTATAGCCAGTTATAGTCAGTGTGCTAAAAATACCAGCAGCTAGCTGGTGTCACTGCTAGATCACACTGTTAACAGGATCAGTGTCAGCTGGAACTCTGTTCCCGTGTTCAAGAGCAGCTGTTATATAATGAAGATCATTCCATTGAACATTCTTTTTTCCACACTGTGTAATGGAAATGATTATGGATCATTTCATCTGGACCCTATCATGAAGTATTTATTGGTTTATCAAGGTTTGACCAAAGTTAATATTAAAATGAGAAAGATCAGTATTTTATCTAGCAACCTATACAAGTGCATTATTGATTCAGTATATAACTATATTGTGTACATATTGGGAGCTTCATTGGGAGTTTAGGGTAAGGCAGATGCTGTCCATGGAAATACATTTGTAGAAATAAAGAATCTTTGTGTGCGAGTTCAGAATGTTTAATGGTGTTACAGTTTGTCTGTCTCTGTGTTTAATAGCTGTGGGTGAGTCAGCTCTTTATTTCTAAATGACTTCTATTTTTTTCAGTGCTCTCAGACAGACGTCCCTTTGTTATATAAAGCAGCCATGTTTCAGACAGAGTCATATTGTGGGGTAGCGAGAGTGTGGGCTTACACAGTTTGCACTCACAGTCTGCGTTCGGAAATAGTGTGACCTTTAAAAGGTGAAGGCGTGTCATTTCTGTGATGTCACAAAAAGGAAATGCAGAAATAATGCCTGTTTTTAGATAAATTACCTGAACGCTTCCCCTGACGAAGGCATGCCATTGGTTGAGCCAGTGCTATCGTGTTGGCATGTTAAAACAGAGCAGTACTTTAATAACTTTAGTATTTACACTTTCCAGAGGAAGTCAGATTTTAAGTTGCTTAGTTATAGTTATATTAACACATGAAGTGATACCTCGGCTTAAACCCAAAACTTTGAATGTAATTCAACAAGACATAGGATGGTTAATACAACCGCAAAGATGAGGCTGGATTATTGATTGGTTTACGTGAGTTTAAAACAGGAAATGGTCCAAATTGTTAGAAGGGAGGATTTACTCTTTAATATTTAACCGTGTGCCTCTCTGCCAGCAGCACTAAAACTACCCTGAGGAGCAGGAGGGCAGATGAGATGATGAGAATCAACATTCAGATTTTGTGAATAATTCACACTTGCTGTAAGTGTCTGTCTGTATGGAGGTTTAGAGACACATCCACACTCACACAAGGTCTGGGTTTGTCAGCAGAAATCAGCACTTGTGCATTTCTATCTTCAGTAAGAGGAAGACCATGGAATCTCTGTCATTTTGTCATTCTGAAGTCATTCTGATAAATCCACTTGTGTACATATTATTTTCTCCTCATGGTTAATGTTTTTGGGCAACTAAAGAAGGTGGTTATGTCGAATTCACTCCTGCTTTCTCTGCATGGATGGTCTCTCTCTCTCTCTTTTCTCTCTCTTTCTCTCTCGCTGATGTCTGAAGAGAGGTCTTTCTATTTTTGCAGACTCTAGACTATGATTCAGTTTATTTTATAAAGATTTGTCTGTCTTTGTGGATAAGTGGATGAGTTTCCCTCTCTCTTGCTGTCTCTCTCTCCTCTGCAGTGTCTCCTGAGGCTCTGGGGTTCCTGTCTGGCATTGGAGTCTTCATCTTCCTTGTGATTGTTCTCTTTCTTTACCTCAATAACAAATTGTCCCTTGAGAGCGCCAACCAACTGCCCAGTCTTGACCAGTACAGAAAGAGCACAGAACCAACAGGTTTGTGATTAATTGTGTGTGTGTTTGTATTATACATGTAAAAGAAGAGTTGAATGCAATGATAATATGTCCTACTCATGCCTGTCAAATAATGTATTTGTATATCTCCATCCACTATTGGAGGAGACGTGGCTTTTGGGATCATTCTGAATGGAGGGTGAAATCTTTAAAGCTAGACAGTTCTGCTAGCCTTCCTTAAATTGCCTACCTTACCTGTAATGTCCCTTGAAAAGGGGGCTGATTTAACATGTTCTTACAGTGCTGTATAGGGGCTGCTGCCTGCCCTTATCATTTTATCCTGGCCCCATAAGATCTAGGCCCTGTGTTAATGATAGAGAGAAACTGAAATGCATTAGGGATTATGAGTTTATCTGTAAAAGTTTTATTGAGCTGGATTGAAGGTTATTAACTCACTGTTGAATGCTGGTATTTTAGGCCTGGCAGCTGTCAACTATAAAAAACGAACATGATTTATATATTTATAACTTCATAACATCCTATAATGACTGAGAGCACAATAGCGGCGTTTAACAAGCTGAGGGGCTCAGATAACATGAATCCAAATTCCCAAACACTGACTGACATTCCCCAGAGAGTTTATTATCTGCTAAGCTTCTGGTCAGAGTCTGTTAGATTCACTGACAGAGCTTAATTGGCACTGCTTAGGCCTTGGAGAGGCTGTTTTCGAGACGTCTCTTCAAAAGAGTATTCCAATAATTTAGACATCATAGTAACATTTCTGACTCAATTAAATGGCCAACAAACTGTGTTATTTTAAAAAATACACTCTCATACCGATGAAATAATGCCAGAGAAATGCAGTTCCAGAGTGCAGAGTTTATTTCTAACACTGGGCCACACCCTCTTTTGTGTTTGTCTGTCAATCACAGTGATGAGCTGATCTGATTGGCGTGTCATCTCCAAGAGAGGATGTCTATTCGAGAGGACAGATGCTATTGGCCAATCAGATCAGATTGTTAGTTTAATTGGAGTGAGGGTTTTTTTCTGAAAATGAACACAGGGGATCTTGTAACAGCCCTGGGAGATAATGTGGACATGCATCCGAACACACTTACATGAATATATGTAAGTGTATTCATGTGTCAACAGACGTGAACACACACGACAACACAACTGGCTTGAATGGACTCAGTTAACCGTACACATTTGTACACACAGCCACCTCACAATCCATGGGGCACTCAATCACACCAACACAATGCTGTTGATGGGCACTTTAAGCCCACACACACAGCCTACAGACGGCTTCTGAATCCAGCCATCTCTGGGCTGCCCACACAGTGCCTTACATAACTCTACAGACCGTCAAAATCAGTTCCGTAATTGGAATGACATTTAATGCATTAAATGTAACATTTAATCTAAACGAATGCATCCGGTGACAATGCACAATTAAAATGACTTTGTCATGAACAAGAAATTGTAATAAACACAGCTAATTAATTAGCTGCATAACGTTCTGCGTGTTCTGAAACATAGTGCGGTGGTTCTGGACCGGTGGGTCATGACTGAAACATTTGTGGGTCTCTGATAGAATAATAAACATGAAACAATGATGCTAAATGAGAAAATAAAAAAATGCTTTGAATCATATAATAGTTAATACAGTGAATAATAAGCGTACAGTATCATTAAAAAACCGTTTATAGTTAGCATAATATATAGCTATACTATATTTATATATAGCTATATATACTATAAGGCATACTATATTATTATTATTATATTTTGGGGTCTAGGCATTCGTAGTAATAATGCATTCAATAGTTGCAATCTTATAACTGCGTGAAGACATTGTTTTGGAACTTTGAAGCAAAACCAGCTAAACAACTGATATAGAGTGTGTCTGTTAAGACCTATATAAACAGAACAGCATAAATCAGGCATATAAGTTGACTTTACTGTGCACGGATGTGATATTTTGGTCTGTGTGTTTCTTATTTTTTGCATAGCACTGAATGCCAGCCTCACTGTTTAGTTCTAACTGTGCTTAATTCTGAACGCTCACTGACTGACCGTGACGGCTTGTGCTGTCATCTGTAGTCATTTAGCATCTTGCTGTGCTCTGTGTCTGATTGGCCAGACGAAGGTAATGCTAAACTGGCAGTTTAACGCGTCTCTGCTCTGAAGTCCTGGGGAGATGCTGGCCATAATTCCACCGTCGTCAAATGCTTGGGTTCAAAAAGGAAGTGAGGTCATTTATTCAGTATGAAAAAAGGGAGGGAGGGAGGGAGGGTGCACCTTATTCTATGTATTACGATTGAGTGTACTCAATCACACATGCTGGTGAAAAAAAAAACATCTGCGGTGGTCTCTGTCTAAAAATGTTAACAGCACGCCATTCCTCATGAGAATACTGAGTTATGTTCACTGCCAAAATGACCAGACTCCAGTGGAGAAAAAATATGTTGGATGCATCCAAGTAAATTCTGATCCTGGTGTCTGGCTCATAGTTTGATGGACCATCTGCAGCATGTTTTATAGCTGCTTAGGAAATGGTAGAACAATCATTATACATAATTACAATGAAACATGGTAACACTCATCTGATGGTCCTCAGAGGAAAATTCCTAATTCTCATGATTCCTGCGTAACTCTGTGTGTGGCTTGTAGGTTTGGCAAAAAAATGTATTCCCATTATGGTGAGATTTCACCTCTTTGACCTGTGCAGCAGTTGTTTTAGAGCATGCTGGGATTGTTCACCTCTTGGAAGATTTCTTTGTGCTGTAATTTAGTTGATTTATGAATCATGGGTTTACAAGTATGGAAGTAGTGTATTATTAATTAATTTAGTTTGTTTTCTTTATTTTTTGTAGGTGTTCCAATAATTTTGCATTTGTAACAGATTCATCTCCTGGTTCCATTTGTGTTTTATCATTTAAGGTATTTTAAATTGATTTAAAGGGAGGGTAGGCAGTGTTTTCCAGAAACATTTTGTTGAAAGTCTCTTCACATCCTGATAGCAATCACGAAGTGGTCTGAATGTTTTTATAAATATATAACTTCTGTGGAAGGCGTAGGACCCTAAAATGTTTGCCCAGTCATTGCATTCAGTTCAAATGCAATGATTGGATGTCCTACTTGCCTGTCAAACTATGTATGCGTTTATGTGTTGGAGGAGGCGTGGCTTCAGAGATCGCTGTAAATGGAGGGCGGGATTTTATGCTTTTAAAGCTAGGTTGCCTACCCTATCTTTAAAGTATTCCTAATGTTCAACATTTTCTTAAGCTTGTTTTAGGAGGATTTTAGGAAGAAGAGAAACACAATGACAGTAGATCAATTCGTCATAGACTGAAGACTGTAAAATTGGAAATTTTGGAGAAATCATAAACTGACCAATCACATGCCCATTTCCAATATGGCATTTTTTAAGCACTTCCAACAAAGTCTCTCCTCTATGTCTGTCATGTTGGATTCAGTGACAGACAAGGTAGATGATTTGACTCGTGCTGTGAGTGACATCACTTACACAGTGAGCGTAGAACTTGCCGAGCAGGTCAACACCATCATTCACAAAGTCCAGGCGGAGGAGCTAAAGAGAATTCATAAGAAGGAGGCAGCAGAGAAGGAGGCAGCTGCACGGCAGGCCCAAGAGAGAGATCCTTTGTTGGGTAAAACTAAAATCGAGCCACAGGCTGTGAGTGGCCTAGTGAAGGACCCTGATCCTCACACTACAGGTGATGACACTGGTTCAGTGCTGTCCACTGAGACCTTCTCTACAGGAAGTGACATCACTCAAACACCTGACGACACAGTGAGAGAAAACATGTCCAAGGTGCTTCACAATGCTGATGCACTCTCAGGTGAGGTCAAATCTGTGCTTCAACTAAACAGCTCCTATAATAAAGAGAGAACTACGTCCGCTAGGCTAAAAACATCTCTTAGCGACCCAGCAGGTGGTGGTGCGAGGAAAAAGTCATGCGGCTGGAAGGAGAGACATGCTCAAGGTGAGAAGATGAAGATGATGATGGCTTGTTTTTACCTACTTTATCTGAATCTCAATGGATGGCCAGATCTGTTTTGCTATATTGCTTATATAAGTCCACCATCTTTCCTTCTACTTAAATACACATGGGCTTGAAGTGAATGATGTCTGATCTCTTCATGCTGTGGAAATCATCTTTATTGTTAAACCGCTGTTCTCCTGTTTCCTCACTGCTTCTATCTCTATGAGAAGACTGGGACTCACCACCATTTCTGACACTTTGTGTTTTCTTGTGCTTGCTGCCTCGTATCTACTGTCTTACTCTCATTCACTTTCTATGTATCTGTACAGGGTTTTTTTGCTTTAGTATAAATTGATGCTGATCATTCTGATCTAAATTTCTACAGATGTTAAAACACAGTTTTGGCTAAAAGCGGAAATAATACCCGCGTGTGTTGTTCTCTTTTGGCCCATGAGTGTGTAACACAGTTTTAATGTTAAACTGTGTCGCCCTCTGCTGGTGGTGCTGGGGATTGGAGGGCAGAAGATGTATATCGAGTGTAATAAATGATCTATTCTCTGGTGTTTAGTGAGCGGTGTGGCAGTTTAATTTGACATTCTTTTTCTTTACTAAAGTATTTGGGTTAAAGCTCTGAGGCATGGCGCTCTTTTCTAACCTGTTTATTACAGGTGTGTTTTTAGAAAACATTTCTCTGCTTATACCTCTCTTTTCCCCGCGTTTAGAAAAATGTGTTAAAAACAGTGTTAATGTGTTTAAATTGTTAAGAAAAAGTGAAAAACAATTAGAACTTTGATAGGAAGTTTTAAAAAAATATTTCTTCCCTTGATTTCCCCCTTTTTGCTCTCTCTCTCTCTCTCTCTCTCTCTCTCAGAGAAGAATTTTGTTAATACAGACTTCCAGTGCTCGTCGTCAGACAGTGATGATGAGGTGATCGGACAGTACCAGGAGGCTGTGTTCCGATCACAGGGCCTCCGGGGTGGCTCAGCAGGGACTAACCCACGCCATCAGAAGGGCTATGGCTGGGACACGCGGCAGAAATACTGCCCCCTAGCGGCGGAGTATGACGGCTACAGCAGTGAGGCCTCAGCAGACGATGGTAAGTTTACATGCAACTAAACAGAAATAGGTTATGGGTACCTAGCAGTAACTAAAGTCAGGGGCATTTAAACTTAAGCTGAAGTATCTTCCTCCTGAGTTGTCATATCCAGCTTCACACGTAATATTAGCCTTACTTGTTATCCATTTGCTTGGCGTTCAGACTAACATTAAATCAGAATGTTTTCCTAATAAGCATTCCTTGTATTTTCTTAATGAGTGATTATATTAGCATATGAAAATGATTTGTGGTGACAACCAAGGCATGACAAGCAATGTATTTTTTTATTCTGACGCTAGATGGCGGAATTTAACCACAGATGACCAGCTAACGGGAACGTTCTCATAATCTTATATATCGTATATCAAAAACGTTATTCTTTAGTAGGGGGAACATTTTTAAAATGTTAGATAATTTAAAAATGTTTAAATAACCAAGCAATAACTGTAAACACATCGTCTAAAAACTGGACACCTTAAATGATCTTGAACTTTCAAAATAACAGTGTTTTCGTTATTTCATGAAAAGTTTAGGGAAATGTTCTCACAACTGAAAATTGTCAGCTAGACAGCTTGCGGCTGAGGGACGTTTGTATGTTTTTCGCTGGAATTTTGACATGACTCTCAATGTTAAGTTTGTCAGGAACAGACAAGACAGAGAAAAGAAATGAAATCTGTTTTCAATAAAACCGGCTGTGAATTTTTGTTCCACTGGTATCGGTGGCTGTTACAAAGTTTCATGAATATAATCATATCCAGAAGTTTAAAAAATTTTTTTGTACAAAGTTAATATAGCTTGTGCTTATTTGATTAGTGACCTGATGTTTCATATTTTTTAGATGTGGTCTCAGATTTTGGACCCTACCGTACATCAAGAAAATCAGGGCGGTGCATTTTTGCATAAGAATTCAGAACACACACTTTTTCTTTCTCACACAAAAAACACTCGGAATGTTCACAGTAATACACACACACACACACATACACACACACACACACACATACACACACACACACA
>JAZGTJ010017668.1:0-11910 GCA_036877575.1 Botia almorhae
GAAGCCATTTGGGAAGCCTATATAAACCCACCTAATTTTATAGCCTCACACTCTTACCCCGTAATCCCCTGCAAACTTCCTGCTGTGCATTGAAAGGTGAGTCTCTCCATTGTTTGAGCTGTAAAAGCACTGGGCTTAATAACACTAACATCAGAGCATGCCACAGACCTTAATACCAGAACATCTCACACAAGCTGAGCAGCTCAGACTCAGGAAATCAGAGCAATACGGAGCAAATACTATAGTGTCTGATAAGTGGCTTTAGTATTTACAGGAGAAACTTTTGCTTGGTACAGTACTAAAAAGAAGACTAACAAGTGGTTGTGGAATTCATTTTAAACACCCTATTGTCACCATGACAGCTGCTGTATGGCAATGATCAGTTGGTAAATTAATCAGTGCGGTATTGTTGTGATCATCAATATGTTTTCAGGAATTTTTATTAAACTCTTTAGTATTTTACAGCATGGTAATGTAATATGCTGAAAAGCTGTTATCAAAGAATAGCTGACCAAAAAACAGACTTTCCTGCATGACAAAAAGGAGATGTTGACAAAATGTAAAAGACTTGCAGTTTCAGTCTTTATTCACTTTCATTGTATAGATAAAAAGCAGTATCAACATTTCACTGAAGAAATAAAGTCATATAGGTTTGAAATGACATTAAAATAAATGATAACTTAATTTTTAATTTTACATAATTTATACTCTTAGGTCTCTAGTACATATTATTAGTATTGTTGGGAAAAAAATGAGGTATTTTTTAATGTAATATAATATTTAAATAAAATATACTTCACAGAGTAGATATTTAACGTGTCAATTCATCAGCACATACTGTACATTCAAAGCATATCACCATTAACTGTACAAACTTTGTTCCTTTTCATTTATTTAAATACCTGATAATATGCACAAGGAATTGTGCCCCAGTTTAGACTTAATCTAAATCCATTATTTGGCAACAGGCCTAGTTTCTTAGTAGCATTTTTTGCAATTGAGGAGGGTTTCAGCTGTTGGCCTTCAAGCTAATAAGATTCCTCAAGAGACAACAGGTCATCTCCCAGCTGTCTTTTACCTCCTACAAAGGAACATCAAAAAAAGCATAAGACAACTGTTCCCTAAATTCAAACCTCTTAACACCGGACACTTCTGTGGGTATTGACACTTCTACACACACTCACATACCCTTCGAGGAGCTGTTGCTTTCTCACACACACACTACTGTATGTCTGGCCAAATTTAGACCCGCTGCTGACTGAATGTAAATGTTCCTGTTTGATTGAAGGCAACACCACTCTCCTCCACCCACGGCGTCTTCACCTTGACAGGGGTCGCCACAAAGAAACGTCAAGATGTCTGAGTAAGTATTGATTTCCATCATGTGTGTTACTTTGTGTGGTGTGAATGTGTGTGTAGTCACATATGTTCAGAGACTCTATATTAATACTGAGTGTGAACCCCATCACTCAGTTCTGAATCACTGAACTCAGCTGACACATTTAGTATCAAGCTCCGAACAGATGGGCCTTAATCTTAGGCCAACATGAAGCAATTTCCCATGACACATACAAGCACATTAAATCACATAATAAAAATAGCATGATACATTTTCTGGAGTGTCTTCACACTTTATCACTCATTATAATCATTACAAATGATTCTCCCAGACTGACTAGATTAAAAGGGGACTAAACCTGTCTAAAACCAGCTAGCAGACCAGCTAAGCCTAGCCAACCCAACCAGCTTTAACGTTTTCAAAGCTGTTTTATAGTAGAGTGGAATGATGTAAGTTACTGTACTTACTGTATGCAAACAATCTCTTTGCGATAGGAAGAAGATGTCATCCAGTCGTAGGCACCATCTGAAGGTGAGGTCATCGTTTTCCTTACTGATCTGATGGTGTGAACTGAGGTATCAGTAACTGATTTGATAATAGCCGTCTGTGCTCCTTTGTGTTTGTGCTCCAGAGCTTGCTGCTACAAATTGCTCATGGGCTTTTAGAAAAAGAGACAGCTGAGGCAGAGCAAGAAAAAGAGAGATACATGCAGGAGAACTGCCCTGCACTTATAACGCCTGGAACCTTGCAGGAACTACAGGTACATGCAGAGAGATAAAAGCTGTACGGAAAAACACCATTCTTAACCTTTAAAGAAGTAGCTTGTTTAAAAAATACATTCATGTCATCATTTACTCTGCCTCACCTGTACCTTTATGTGTCTGTGTATATAGGAACTGTGTAGGAAGATTCACCATCAGATTGATGTTGTTGATGAACAAAGATACGATATGGAGAGCAAAGTGGCCAAGTCAGACAAGGAGGTATGAAGATATTAAACTAATATATGAAAGTAAAATTAAAATCTTCTATTCTATTCACAGAACCTACTTTTTAAAAGCATCCCTAAACTCTTTTCTCTTATCTTTTGTGTTGATCTCTATAGATTGAGGATCTGAAAATAAAGATTCAGGACCTGAAAGGTAAATTCAAGAAGCCCGTTCTGAAGAAAGTACGCATGTCTGCCGACGCCATGCTGCAGGCACTGCTGGGCTCCAAGCACAAGGTGTCACTGGACCTGAGAGCCAACCTGAAACAGGTCAAGAAGGAGGTCAAGGAGGAGGTGAGCACACATTACTACCCTTTTCACTCCAGGCAGGCGCACTGCATTGTGGGAAAATCCCAGAGGTCAATTAATATGAGGACTTCCAAAACAGCATATGAGAGTCATTCGTTAAACATATTATTATATTAAATTGTAAAGTAAAGTGTTCCTGTAGCTCAGTAGAGCATTGCGTTAGCAGCGCAAAGGTTGTGGGTTCGATTGCCAGGGGAGCACACGTACTGACAAAATGTATAACTTGAATGTACTGTAAGTCGCTTTGGAAAAAAGCCAAATGCGTAAATGTAAATGAAAAATACCAAAATAGGCAATTACCTGAAAAATGTCTGTTTTTTTCAGCTTTTCATTTTGAAACATTGTGATTTTTCTGTTGCTACAGGAGAAAGAAGCAGTGGGAGACTGGCGTAAGAACATCGAGGATAAGGCTGGTATGGATGGCAGGAAGAAAATGTTTGAGTCCGAGGCCTAAATTTTGTCCTCTCCAACAATATACAATTCCATTCAGTGAAATATTCTGTTAGGTTGTCTTAATGCGTGTGGTCTTCAGGGTAAAGAGAGATAAAACATGTCAAATGATCTTGTGATGTTAGAATGTAACAGATGGTATAAGGTGTATACAGTAGGTGTGTGTATAAGGGATTCTGATGTATGTGAGGGTTGACTTTTGTAGTTGAGGCTTTAATGTGTAGATTAGTCTGGTTTGGGCTTTTACAATTATAGTCTAATAAACTGACTTAGATCTGTAAAAACCCATTAAAAAACATAAAACAGTATTGTAAAAGGAGTTTGCTCAAAAAAATAAATCACACGTCATCTAAGTAGTGTTTTGTTGTTTTTACAACAAACATGTTGTCCTATGTACCTGTCATTATTAAATACTACATTAACGACAAACTTGAATGCTTGGAATGCAAGATTTGGCTGAAATCACCAGTTCCAATCTGAGTTACTGGCTGGTATACAATTTGTCAAAACAAAGTTGTTTACAAGGTACCAGTCTGATGAATTAAGTACCTATTAAGAACTTCTGAGGATGATCTCCTCCTGTTTAAGTCACATGAGGTCTCCTACTGTATGTGTCACTTTATGTCTTTTCGAGAGGCCAGTGTAGATTAGACTGTACACCAATGATCAAACTTAATGCTCTGAGAGACACAGTCACCGCAGTGACTCCAAATACATAATCTTCTTATTAAATAATATACACTTTTTTTAGACACACTCAAATAAAGCCGTCTTTGTATTTATTGAGTCACAAGTGTGTAGTAGTTATTATAATTATTTTAATTATAGTTATATTATTCTTTTTTCCTAAGGTCATAAGTCATATTTATTTTGGAATGATAATAATAATAATCCACATAATAAGTACCTATGTAACTGCTGTACAGTGTTTGGCAGTTAATCAACAGGTAAATTGTGCATGCGGATGTGTTTGTGCTGCAGTGAGTTACAGTTATAGTTGTGTGTTTGACAACACACTGACTATTAGGGGCGTGTATGTGTGTGGTATCATCTTACTCTCCCAAGGGGCTGTCACATGACTGGTTTGCTTTCTGCTGATTGGAAGAAAGAATTGGAAAAGACAAGAGTCTGGATTTCAAAGCTCTGAATGAAAAACACATGGAGAGAGAGTGGGTGAGAGTGGGTGAGAGAGGAAAAGAGAGAGAGCGCTCAGTGAAAGAAGGGGAGCACATTCACACCCTTTAGAGAACTCACAGGAAGGGAGAGAGAGACAAACGCATAGTTTTCTTTGAAGCCCTTCACATTTCTTCAGTCACTGCAAGGCTGAAGATCTCAATTAGTCAAGCTCCAGTGAAACACACAAACATGTCCACCTCAATCCTGCGACGACATTCCAGCAAAATAGGACTGCAGAATCTTCAGAGGTGAGGGTTTTTTATTTGTGTGTGTGTGTGTGTGTGACTTTTGTGTGTGTGTGCGAGTTGTGATCTGATGGGACAACAATACCGTATAGTGACATCACAGACTGCCTGTTTTTTTGCTTTATACAGATTATACATCATTTGATCATGAAACCTTAAATCTGGATCTTATTTCATGAATCTTGATCTATATCACGGCCTTTAACACTTAAGTTGCTGAATGTGATGCATTGTTATCTAGCAGAGCAAGTAGCACTGAACAGTCATGAGGATAAAGAGTTTCTTCAGGCACAACAGACGCCTGATGAGTGTGAGGGGTCAAGCAGGAGAGTAGAGCAGGAGTTCCTTCAGCTGTGTTTATTAGCTATTCAGAGGGTTACATTTCTAATAGGCTGTTTATTGTTAACTCTGTTTCTTAGAAATGATAAGGTCAAAGAATACGCGGTGGACACAGTGAGAGCCACATCATATTTTAGTTGTGAGTGTGGACTTGTGTTGAAAATCTGTTGTGGGGGTGATATTGTGTTTGTACATTGTTTCGAGTAATGTCATGCAACACAGCTGTCCTACACAATGTGTCTATACTAAAAAAGAAATAGTCCCAAAGCTTCCCCAGATGGCTGCTGCTCACACGGCACATGGTGAGTCAATTTAATGACATCATATAAAATGGCGATGACAGGGTTCCTTAACTTCTTTTATTACTGAAATTTTCCTAAAGGTGGTGACATCATCTGGTAGTGCCTCTAATCACCCCTACTCTAAGCAGGCCCCTCCTACTCTGCCCTAAAGACCTGGAGCTGCTAAATTAATCTGTGCTGGAAAGTAACCCAATCACTTAAAACTGAGTTTTAACCAAGGGAAGAGTTTTTTGGTATTTGACAAGAATGAGTAAACAAAACACAAGTGGCTAGCATTTACTATTTTTTGATAATTGTTTGATAGCTAAGGTCTCTGCTGTTGTTGTAAATATTTAGTAAATGTTGTATATGTTGTGGTGATGTGCTCCATTTGTGCCAGTTTGTTTTGTTTAGCTTTTGTAATGTCAACCTCACTAAAGGAAGTCAGTTAGCCATTTCCTGCCAATGTGAACCCGGCACTTCCTTTCCCAGTTTAACTTACTTCCTGACGACCCTGACTCTGCCTTCTGTCAGATGACCCCTGTCTCTATCATTGTCATGGTGATATATTATTTTGGATAAGTTATGAGGTTGTCTGAAATGTGTGTAACTACAAAGATTGCATCACTGTATCAAGGCCTGCAGTCAAACAACTGGGAACACTTTCTCATCTCGTTCAACTGTATAATATCCTTTATCAAATTTCACTAACTTCATAGCTTTTTTAATAAAAGACACACTTATTAATGAGAAGGGTGTGTGTAAAGTAAGTCATATAACCTTACAATGTTTGGTTGTATTGAAAAGAATACTTGAATTGATTTTAAACAGTCTATATCTGTGTCTATAACAGTCACTTGTAAAATTTTACATTTTCACAGTCGAGGTGGATTGTGGGATTGACAACAGTGCTCACTAGGCATTGTGAGTGACACTGGGTGGATTTCTACTGCTGCAGAGGAAATACAGTGGAAGTGGAAAACTCTTTCACAACAGAAATCGCAAGTGTGGTAGACAATAGTGAAGCCACATAATTGTAAATGCAGATGTACACCCAAGCTTGACCACAAAAGATACATTGATTGTCTTGTTTGTTTGAATGGTTTTAATCTTCAATTAAAATAAAAATGTTTTTGTACCACCATTGTCACCCAGCACACCCCAATTTTTGAACCACTACTGTTCTAGACCAGTGTTTTCCAACCACTGTGCCGTGGCTCAAAAAGGTTGGGAAACACTGTTCTAAACTATATCTGATATTCAGGTCATTTGTCTAGGTTCTGTATTAAAGAGCCAATCACTGTGACTCAGTGTTAAATGCAGTTCTCTCATTTCTAGGTCATTTCAAATGTCGTTTGTCTCACTTCATGTTTTGCTTTCATGATTGTATGTATGAGTGGTAAATGTGGATACGATTTGTTTTCACAAGATCATCTGTTTATTTAATCCTGTGTATATATGATCAGATGTCCTGTAGCTCAGTGGTTAGAGCATGGTGTTAACAACGCCAAGGTCATGGGTTCGATCCCAGAGATTGCACATACTTAAAAACGATGTATAGTATAATGCAATATACTATACTGTGACTGCAATGTAAGTCGCTTTGGATAAGCGTCTGCCAAATGCATAAATGTAAGATTTAGCTTGCTGTCTAATACAGAGAGCTCGAGACTGAATTTGCTCTCCACATACCCTCTCTTCACTGCTTATTAATTATGTTAGTAATAAATGAATAGAAGGTGGAGCTGGGGTTGATGTTCCAGGAGAATCATCACAATAGTGAGATAATCAGCTGTTTATGTACTCTTTTGATTGACAGGATTACATAAACAGGCTCCTCCTGAACCGTTGTTTGGAGTATGAATTAGTGGTGATATTTTGTGTGTGTGTGTGTGTGTGTGCAGGATCACTGCTCAGCGCAGTATAGAGGACGCAGAGGAAATTGAGAGAGAACGAAGAAGACGCTCAAGAGCCAGTTCCTCTACTGAGCCTCAAGCCACCGTGACCCAACAAGACACCCCTCACGATGCACAGACTCTGGACAACCAGTCAGTGTCAAAAACCTTACAGCACACCCGTCCTCATTAAATACATACAACAGAGTGTGTTTGTTTTGTTTCCATGGAATCTCATACTTTGAGTCTGACTCACACCCACTTTCTCTGTTTAACTCTTTGTACTTGTAATCTAGGAGTTTATGTGTGTAAATGTGCCAAGACCACACATGCTGTATTGGATTGAATTGCAGAGGCATATTCCATTCCATTCTATTCTATTCTATTCTATTCTAGCAGACTCGGGTCCATTAAGTAGTCTTGTTATTTTATTGAAATCAATTGACAAGCAATTCTAAAATGGTTTCACTGTTTATTAGGGGTCTGAATGATCTGGCTTCACGCTCTCCATCATCTATGGAGGAAGACGAAGGGTTCAGTGATTGGACACAACAGCTCAGCAGGCGAAAGCAGAGACCAATGGAACGTGAGGACATAGAACCACATCTAAATGGCTCCCATCACTCAAAACTCCAGCTCTGCTCCAGCTCCGCTCAACACAGCAAACTGCATCAGAATGATGTCAACGTGTATGACGCCACCCCATTTAAACAGACCCGGTCCCCCCTTTCAAATCAGAAAAATGTAAATGAGGATGATGATAAAGACTGGGGTGCCAGAGAGGGAGACATAAGGACAGAGAGGAAAGAGAGAGAGATCAGTCGTTGGTGTGAAGAGGAGGAGAATCCAGGAAGAATGAAAAACCATGAGTCATCTGTCTGGAGAGGAGAAAAGCAGAGATGTGATACGGATGAGACGGTAAGTTAAAAAGACATTTAGCACTTAACAATAATGAACATTAATAAATATGAACTAATTAACATTAATTAATAAATCTTACACTTAGGTCAGGGGTCTCAGCCTTCTTAGTCTGCGACTCAATCAAATTTCACACATTTTAAGCAAAAGACAAGTTACATATTAACAGCCTGCACAGGTCTAACCCAGGACTTAAAGAAACATAACAGTATAACATACATAAGTGAATGTTTGGTGAACTTCTTTGTTAGACCCTTAACTCGGTTATATAGTAGTGCTGCTTCACAGTTAATCCTACAGTGGTGCCTACAGTAACTAATGCACACATGGACTGTTAAAGCACCTAAATCTTTTCTTCTTTTAGGTCAAGGACGGGAAGGCAGAGATGAAGTTCTCCTGCACCTCCACACTTTTCCTCCAGCAGAATGGGAGATTAAACGGCGCTGATGGACAAGAGGGGAGGCGAAAGAATGAAAGGTACAGACATAAACAGGCATACACACAATTTACGACAATACTCCTCAGATAAACATCGACATTCTTTTTATAATGGATTTCAAAATAATTCCTGTAGGTAAATTGGTGGCATCGACAATGCCAAAAATATGGGTTTTATTCCTTCTGATAAAGATTCGTACATAATACATTTCGCACCAAATGTGTCTTAATATCCTCAGGAAATATAAACACACAGAGCAGGAGAACAGTTTCAAAAGACTGTGTTGATGTGATGTTCAAAGCAGCAATGCTTTGCAGATGTACTATAGGCTCAATGTTGAGAAATGACATGACACATCAGGTCAATTTCATAACTTCCCCAGAGCAAACGGTCTTTAGTTCAGCCAGCGTAATCTTAAGTTACAGAATAACATGGACTCTACAATCGATTCAGCAGCTCTCTGCAGTTCAGAGAGGTAAAACTACAGCAAAACTACAGTAAAACTACAGTAAAATGACAGCATATGAGGTTTAATCATGCATAGTCATGTTGTTCATGAATTGTGTCTTTTTCTTGTGTCTTTAGTGTGTCAGAGGACGTGTTTGAGAAGAGCAGTGAGGAGAACCAGCAGCGCAGAGATACAGGAGATCAGACTCATGAGGACGTACAGAGGAGGATGATAGAGGAGGAGAGAGACAGGAGAAGGAGGGATGTGATGGAGAAGCTGAAGAGGCTGAGTATATCCAGTGGAGATCCAGAGGAACCCTTCAGTCCTCTCAGCCCCAAGAGCCCCGCCTACATGGTAGGTGTAATTTTGACCTCATTATGACCTCAAAATTACATTACTATTTTAAATCATAAGAATCACAACTATGTCCACATTTGCTTGTTAAACAGTGTTAGACTCCAAAGCAAAGGCAGTTGCTGATCTGGCACACTAACAATTATACACAAACTTACTCAAATTAAGAACTACAAAAATATGAAAAATGTTTTATAAAAATTTCAATCATACGGATTTATTAAATGTGGTATACAATGTGGGGACCGACTTTGAGCAAATAGCTTCATAAAAACAGACTTCAAAACAAGGCTTTTTTCACATGTAAAACACAAGAAGTGTGTTTGTGAGTGTTTGTGCATTCTGGTCAGTTGTTTATGCTCAGTTTTGGGGTCTTTCTTCCAGTGTGTCGGGTTCTGATCTTTTCCTTGCAATGTCAGTGTGGGCTGAGGGAGAAAGATGACAGAACATTGCTGAGGTGCTTTGTGTGTGTGTGTGTGTGTGTGTGTTGTCTGTGCTTGCTGGTTTCAGGCTGAGGGTGAAGAATGCCAAACAGAGGGTACAGGTTCGGTGAGTTGCTTACTTTGTGCTTATGCATGACAGTATGTAATTGCACATTAGAGTGAATGCGTGTGTGTGTGTGTGTATACAGTGCACCTCCCTTTTGCTTTATACAGCTATAGCCACAGTTGTTCTGCTTCTGTCTTTTCTTTTTGCACATCTTTTCTTACACATTAATAATAAAATACTTCGTCTGATCAAATAATAAACATTTATGTTGATCATGAGGCAACATTTTGAAAACACACAGGAAGCGGGTGCCAGGATGACTTATTTTGGCAATAAATGCATCTCATCCTGTTAAGCAACACTGAATCATGGCCTTGACACCTTTATAAAGAAACAAGGGCACTTGCTACAGGAGATTTATATGATCAGCAAAGAATATAAGATGCCAGATATAAAACCTATAAGTCTACTACATTAGATTTTCAAATAAATCTGCTTACAACATTCATGAGTCTTTTTATATTGGTCCAAAAACTTAATGGCTTTACCTTTTGCAATCAACATCTGTTACTCAATAAATTTGCACCACTTTTCACTTTTTTTTTGCCTGTTTCACAATGTTCCCTGGTAATATTGCCCCAAAATACTGCCTAAAGCATTTTCATACCTAGAACAGCAGAGTTGATTAAATCATAAGTTATTAGAATACATTTCTAAATAAATGCACCGTGTTACTGTTCATCTACAGATTACAGAGAGGACCGAGTCTCTAAACCGCTCTATTAAAAAAAGGTGAGTGCACTGTTTATCTGCTGCGCTGTGGGGTGTTTTGGTATGACATCATGGCCTCATTGTTTGTCATGCAAGCCAGGACTATATATTGTATGTTGCTGTCAAAAAGATGAATTGAAATTGACAGTATTTCTTTTTGATCCGCCTCTAAGCAGGAAATATAAATGATTCATTCAGAGGTGAACAACTGTTTGGAATATTGTTCACCATTCACTCAGGCAGACATGACATGACTTGTCTGTCTATCTTTCTCTTTCTGTCTCTCTCTGTCTCTCTCGTAATTATACTCCTCATTGCAATGAATAGGCAATGAAGGATGGATGTTTTGTCTGCATAGTTTCAAAGTTACTCCAAACATATCGCTCATTCTTCCAGTAAATGAAGCAATGTGAGAAGTCACGCATTACAGTATTTTTACTGGTTTTAAAGTTATCAGAGGGAATAAAACCCCATTTACCCAGTTAAATTCACTGTAATACACAGACTTCAGTGGCTTTTATAAAAACCCAGCAACTGCAAAATAATGAAAGACATTAATGTTCGGTAAACTGTTCAATTTAATAATTAATAAATACTATATTAATAATTATAAACAATTTTTCTGCCATTGATGTAGTTTATTTAAACCAACTGCAGTGTTTGGTTTACAGTGACGGAAATGTTCTGTAGAAACTGTATGCATTAATATATAGTATGTGTGGCTACATGTTTATACAGTAGCCATTCGGTAGTCATTTAAATATGGCTAATCCAATAAGCATTTAGACTCTGCATTTTATAATACAGAAAAACTATCCAACATCGCTAAACTATTATTTGTTCAACGCTGCAGTAGTAATAGAGTAATGGTTCTGGTCCTGCCCACACTTGTTACCTAATTTCATCGGTTTGTGCATAACAGAAACAGTATTAAGAAGACCCAGCCTCCAACGATCATCTCCAAGTTAGATGGCAGATTGGAGCAGTACAACCACGCTGTTGAGGTGACATACACCTTACACATACATCTTCCTGTTGTCAGTTATATATTATATAACCACAATGCATGCATTCAAACAACCTGTAATTCTATGTGCCGCTTATACATGCATTTCATCATTCACACAGAGTTCTTATTACCCCACCCAGTGCTTACCTGCACCTGCTCTGATGTTTACCACTCCCTCTCTGTCTCAGTGTGTCCTCAGCATGTCCAGGCATCACTTCTCTGAGTCATGCTTATTCTCTTAGACCATCTTGTTCCGAGCCTGTATTGTTTATCTATCATCTGAGAGTCAGGAAGAGTGTCAAAGCCCCATGGCAAATGTGTGTATGATGTGTGTGCGGATTCAGGTGCTGTGAGTGAAGCAGGTGCTATGAGACATTTTCACATGGTCTCTGATATCATGTTGTTATCTTTGTAAATCATATGCTGCTCATTTCTCTTGGCAAATTTACACCTGGTTCAC
>JAZGTJ010017669.1:0-11910 GCA_036877575.1 Botia almorhae
GATAGCGCATGCAAAGCACGGTGCAGAGATTGGATTAGACGAGGCCTTTGTCATGTATAATGTTACACTGCTCATTAATAATGCTTAAAAGGGGCCGTCAAGCTGATGACGTAGATAGGTACTCTACAAGCCACGCAGCCAATAAGCGCTAAAAAAAACCGCATCTACGTCACAGGCTCAAACGTAACTTTTAAAACCGGATGCACGAAAATGGTCACAAAAAGCGCAAAAATGACCAATTTCCACTTTGTAACATTTTTAGTGACATATATTACTGTTTTAAGCAATGTACAACATGTATATATCTGTAAACAACTTAAAAAATGTGTTTTAGGGTGTTGTGACCCTTTAAGCAGGCTATAGTCGACGCAGGCAGCAAAACAATCAGAGGCAAACTTTGTTTGAGTCCGGCTTATATGGAGGAGTGAATGAGGATCAGGTGTGGAGCAGGAAGTAATCAGCGGTAGGTGAGGTGCATGATGGGAGATGTAGTTTGTGATAATCCAGTTAGTATTCGGGTGATGGTTCCCGCTGGCGGCGCGGAGGCGAAGAGGCTGGAGCCTGCACCATAACAGCTACCTTCTTGTTATCTTGTAACTTCATCTGGAGTTGTTGCTTACCCCCTTCATCAAGAACAGCAGAAACTTTGCATGTTAGCTCAGAATGTTGCATTATCCACAAAGGAAAGTTTTGTGGACCTGCACTTTCAGGTCAGGATGGGCCACACCTGACAAATATTTAAAAATAAATCCGCTAAATGAATAAACCCACCAAAATTACTTTGATAACCTTTTGTCAAGAGTGTCCGGGGATGATGCATGCCAAGTTTCATGCTAATTGGATATAATTTCTTTAAAAAACTGGAAACACTTTATTGCTAAACATAAAAATGAGATTAACACTACGTAATATATAAAGTTACGATTCTAAGCAACAAAAAGCAACAAAAAGTTTGATTTTATCACACACAATTGAAGTGTTTTTAGCAAAAATTAAAAAGCCTCAAAAATTATTATTATAGCACACATTTTTCACTACATTTCAGACGCATACTCAGTTTTTGATGTTTTATAATTATGTAATATAATAAATATATCATACAAATTACAGTTTGGTAATGGTAGGCTATTCGGATTCAAAACTTATTTGTTACGGAGGAGGCCTCAGCTCCGCCTCCTGCTGGTCATCAGCGGGAACCTTCGCCAGAATATTAATACGTTCCGGACTACATTACCCATGACCCCATACCTGTCTCTGATTACTTCCTGTTGGGCACCTGAATGCAATCAGTGGGACTATAAAGCTCAGTATCTAACACTACTCTATGCAATTGTATTGTATTGCTCTTTTGCATACATTTCAGAGCGTTTATTGGATTGCCTTATTGTTGCCAGTTGGATTACTTCTCGTTTTTGGATTACTTCTTATTTCTGGATTTTTCCCGCCTACCTTTTTGGACTTTGCTTTGGACTGTGTTTATGAACGTTTGCTGCCTGTCTCGACCCTCGCCCGTTTCATGGTTTTGTCTTTGCATTGCCCTCACTGCTCTGCTCGCCCCCGTTTGACCCTTGCACATTTGTTGATTACTCTCTTTAATAAAATGCTGCGAATGGATCCCTCTGTCTCCACCTCTTCGTTACATTATTATTAGCTGCTTAAATTTAATTGGCTGTTGGTGGTCATCTACCAAAGATGTGTACCAATTTTCATCTTCATCAAGCATACATTTATGACATTATTCATTCATTTCTGTTGTTGCGAAAAATAGGACAAAATTTGTTGTGTGTCCACAGAATGTTTTATTAAGCTTGGCCACACCCACAGATTTAATTAGTTTATATCTAATTAAATAGCCTGACCAATCAAAATTCTTTAGAAAACTTTTTGCTCTAGGGCCTCTAGGAGTTCGAAAACGTACACCTTTTAGACAATTCAAAATGGCAAAAATGTATGAAATGTAATGAAATTTGAGATGTATGTTAAGAATTTTGATTCTGGCCCACACAGTTATTGATAAGATATTGACTAAAACATAAATTAGCGCCACTTATTGTCCAACAGACAAGTGCAGATGTGCTTGAGTAGCAGGTGGGATTTCTGACTATTCCAGCAAGTTTGTTCACTTGGCAACTTATGCCTAGACAGTTTTAGGGTAGTAAAAGAATAATAATAAAAATAGCTGCAAGCAGCAATTATGAGGCCAAGCCCAACAAGGGCGCATATGTTGACATATCTAATAATGAAGTTTTGAAAATCAGTATAAAACACATAGGTAAAAGCACTTAAAACAGATTAAAATTGTGCTAGAAGGTGGTGCTGTCACCAAATTTCTAAGGTGAACAAGATGTGCTACTTTTGTGTCAATATACTAAAGTTTTGGGAACAGCCTCAAATCCAATCAAACAACGTTTGTAGGAGGAGTTTGAAAATTTAGGTTTTGAATAAAATTCAATATGGCTGACAGGAAGTATAGAAGAACATCCCTACAGGATGTTGAATTGAATTTGAATTTGAATTACAGGAAGTGGAATTGAATTCATTGCAATTCAGAGAAATGTATTCTTATCACATATCAGTGAGAATGTGATACTTTTAACATACATTTTTCTTCCAAATGGAAGTACAGACACTAACATTATGCATACATTCCCTTACTGTTGAATAATTAGCTATCTTCATTTAAAAGTAATCAAATGAAACAATGTTTTGCAATGTAAATGCAATTATAATTTATTAAAGTACTTTACAGGGTAACGTTGTTGCATCTAATGGTCAATAGTTTCTCAAATGTTTTGTCATTGAGGCAGCATCGTTCTGGTCTGAATATCTAAATGACACTAAATATGCTCTCAACGGGTGCAGAGGAAGCAGTTATGGACAGATATTTACATGCAAGAACAGCTAAGTTTGGGAAACTGTTTTGGATTTCTTTCCAGAACAATAAAGGATCAGCATCCTTAGCCAAACATAGTGTGCTCAAGTAAACTGGGAGCTCATGTGGGGCTGTGACAATTGTGACTCCATGTAGGAAAAGAGCCTGGGGCGTTTCTTTGTTTGAGTACTAATGTCAGAGGTGGCACTGACTTTTGGACAGACAGACTCAACTTTTGCAGCGAGGAGATTTTTGATAATGATCTGTTCTTCATCATTACACCAGTCTATTTTTTACTAGTTACTAGTTCATTAGTTTTTTATTTTATTTTACTAGTCGTCTCTCTTGTCGGGTGTTGTAAGTTTGTAAGGTGGACACAAACTTCTTGTTCCCAGTCATCTTTGCATTTTTGATTGCAGGTCTCAGTCCTCTAACTTTCTCTGCCTGACAGCCGTCTGTAACTTAAGGATTCTAACACCTCACAAAGTTCCTGAATGATTTTTAGTTCATATGCCGATAACTGAATTGGGCAGTGGAGCTCAGCAAGGACATCATTTGGAACTTTAAGGACTGACCTCAGCATCTTCAACTGGCTATTCCAGAGGGTGACATTAGCAGGTTAAAGTTTGTGCATTCCCTCCAGGACCTCTGTAGCATGGGTAGATTTATGGCAAAAAGCAACAAGTTTCTTGACCTTGCCCAGGAGTCTTTTTTTTGAGCCAGCGTCATCGAAGGCATCACGCACTACCAGTTGGAGACTATGAGCAAAGCAAGATAAGTCTCTCTGGTGGAATTTACATAATCTCATCTTCTACATTGACCACTTCCAGATCACAGGTGTCATCCTCCTCATCCTCACTCTCACTGTTAACATGAACAAAGTGAATGCCTTTATCATATTGAATGCATTGTCAGTTACAATAAATGACACCTTGTTCTGAATATTGTAATTGGCCAAAACATCATCATAGACCTGGCATATATTTTCAGCCATGTGTCTCCCTTTAAAACGCTGACAGCTCAGCATTATGCTCTGCAAATTTAAATCAACCAGAAAATGGCACGTCATCTAAATAAGGACCTCATTGATTGATTTGACCCTAAATCGATGGTCAGGCAAATATGGCCATCAGATTAGCTAGATGTGCTTTCACAGAATCCGAGCGTTGTGGAATAAGGCTCTCTCTGAGACCTCTTCGGGTAGGCATTGTGAATGAGGGTTGGGCCAGTTGCAAGATATTAATGAAATCCTTATTTTCAACAGTAAAGGGGGGGGAGGAGACCATTTGAAATGAATGTAACAATACTATCTGTCAGAGCCACTTGAGGTGTATTGGTTGATGACCACTTTGAAGTTAAAGTTGGAAAATGGCCGTCTTCATCTTGATTTGGTTGGCTTGTGCCACTGCTGGATGCAGACTCCATCAAGATTTCAGTGTGTTTCTTCTTCAGAAAAGCCAATCAATATTCTCCCAGTCTAAAGACTGTTCACGCTTTGGATAAAAGTGCCAGCAAGTTTTTATGTTATACTACAACTACATTTGTATTGCAAAGATTATTGGATTCTCTGCCCCTGCTTTCACATGATATGACAGGATTCATGATTTGGACTTGCACAAGCAAATGAGAAGTAGTGTGATTACATAGTCATTGCATTTCAAAGAGAGTAGGGTATAAGGTAATACATTATATGTTTCAAGTGGTGAGTAAAGTGTAATGTATTACTGATTGATTCACAGTTCCCAATGCAAATACATGCCATGGTCATCAAAATAAAAGACAGACTATAAATCTGTTAACTTACCTGGAGGTGCCATTTGTAATTTGAGGTAGCCTTTATGGAACCACAGACTGAAGCACTGCAGTAATTGCAGATTGCTCTGTGGTTTCCATGTGTTGAGGGAATTGGCTCACCAAAATGAATGAGCACAAATGTCCTTTTACGTGTGTTATAATTTTGCATATTAATGTTATTACAAAAATCAAAAATACAAACCAGCTCTGGCCCTCAATTAGCTTATTCCACTACAGTGTACTCCAAACAAAATGTCCTAAATGTTTGGACAACAATTTTAAGACTTGGATACAGCAAGGTATTCTGGGAAATGAAGTGTTGTCCTATCATTTTCCACAATTTGAAAGTTGTTACAATTTTAATGATCTGTTTTATAGTGTTTTTAATGTTATTTTGTGGTAAACAAATAGGCCTAATTACTATAATAAAGTAGTGTGTACATAAAGTTCATACAATAATATCTGTATGAAATTTATGTTGTAATCATATGTAATATATACTGTAAAGTTTCATTATTAAATACACCTTAATTATGTATCATGAATTTCTTTGAATTTCATGGAATCAAATTCAAGAATTGAATTGAAATTTGGGGGTCATTCTTAATTAAATTCTGAATTTTGTACAACCCTGTTACCAGTGAAAGATGAGAAGCAGTGTTTAGATTCACTCTTTGAGCTAGTGCAGGACAAAATGATCAAAGCCACATACACCATATAAATATATATACACTGTTTATGTTGTTTTATGATTTATGAAAGAATCATTTATGATAATTCTTAAGCTAGATTTGTAGAATAAATAATTTAAATACAGCCACAAGCAGCGATGATGGGCCCAAGCACTATGGAGCCATCGCCACCTGGTGCTTCTCAGATCGATAGTTTTTACATACATTTAATTCCAAATTTATTAAGGACTATTTTAAAGTCTGATTTATTAAGTAAGTCTATTGTAAGTGTAATGAATGGTCAGAGACATTCGGATCCATCTGCAGTATTTTAATAAACAAACGACAATGATAATCTCAAATGGTAATGATACAAAGCAGGGGTCGAGGCAGGCAGCAAACAATCATAAACGTGGGACAGGCAAAGGGTCAGGGCAGGCGGCAGACAATCATAAACAGGCAAACAGACTTAATAATCGAGGCAGGCAGAAAGCGATCACAAACCAAAAGACAATCCAGTGATAGGCAGGCAACAAAGAATCAAAATCCAATAAACAATCTGGGTCATACACAAACAGCAGAATAAACAATGATAAACGCTCAGAAATGTCACACTAGGCAAACAAGACTTCGCAAATGGGGATTGTTTCAGTCTGGTTTATATGTGCTTGATGAAACGCCGATCAGATGTGCAGCAGGAAGTAATAAGACGCATGGTGAAGGCTTGTGGGAAATGTAGTCCATAGTGAAGCAGTCAGTATTCCGGAGATGGCTTCCTCTGCTGCCGCGGTGGAGAGTGAGCTGGAGCTTCCACCGTAACAGTAAGTAACACACTTCCTGCTGCCAAATAAATTGCCCGCCATGGCAACATCGTTTGAGATATCAACAATCTGTTACAACGTGGCATCTTTAATATATCTTTTTTCTGACCAAGCTGAAGTGACATTTGATTAAATTTAAGATGACTTTTTAAAACTCTGTTTTAAATGACATACTTTTTTCTGCCAGTTGGTGGCACTATGACTGTGACTTATAATAGCCACCTCTATGTCGTTTGTCCCTAGGACCAAACATACAGCTCAAGTTTAAACAAAATCACTCAATTCATGCAGCAGATATGAGCAACTTCCTGTTTTCATTATTTGTCATTAATTTATTGCCTCTCCATGGCAACACCATTCAAGATATCAAAAATCCCTTCACAATTTAGCATCTCCAATGTCTTGACATAAAATTTGACAAATGTGGTGACAATCCCATAAATCCCTTAGGAGGAGTATTTAAAAATTCAGAGCTTGCAATTCAGAGAAAGTTGTCTTGCAATTTTGAAAGTTGTCTGGCTTGATGAAAAAAATACATGTACCAAGTTTGGAAACCGTAGGTAAAACTAACCCTATCACTTTAGTCAAAAGGGTGGCGACGCATGTCTAAGCTTTTAAGTGTGTTAAGTGTGTATTTTTTGTTAAGAGCCTCAGATACACCTGAATGTAGTTATAAAGTTTGACACATCACCATGGCAACATAATTTAAGAAACCAAAAAACCTTCTAGAACTTTACATCAGTAATGTCTCTATATAATTCTGACCAAGGAAGTGACTAAATGTAAGATGACTTTTAAAGTTTGTTTAAAGTTACACACTTCCTATCACCAGTTGTTGGCGCTATTACCGTGACTCACAATAGCCATATCAATGTCATCAGCCCACAATAATAAACATATTTGGCATAAATCGCTCAATGCTTGCTGTAGATATTACAGATTTCCTGTTTCCCATTTTACGTCATAATTGTTTTATTGTTTAATTTAAAAGTTCAAGGCTAATAAATGCAATATTGAACGTTGTCTAGCTTGATGAGAACAATACATGTACCAAGTCTGGTGACCGTAGGCAAAACTAACCCCATCACTGTAGTCAAACGGGGAACTACAGAGCCCCCACCATGCTAATATCTCAGCTTTTACCCACGCCTAACAGCAGACCACTATTATATGCGTGTCAAAGTACTTTTCAGCCATTTCAAGCTATAAATCACCTCAAATACACCTAAATGTGGTTTTAAAGATGTGTTGCCATGGCAAGTACAAATATAAGTGACACAATATTTCTGACTTACAATGTTCATATCAATGTCATCAGCTCATCAAAATAAACGTATTTGCCAAGTTTGACATAAATCACTCAATGCATGTGTAATAAATGTAGAGGGATTAATATTGCGTTTTGTTCACAAATAAAGCATTCTCCACTGAAGATGTAATTATTTATGAACCAGCTGAATTAATTAATGTTAATTAAAGGATTAGGGACTCCAGATTATGAACATGAACCATTACAACATCATGTGTGATACAAACAGACTTTGTTAACGACACTAAACACATACTACTCTATCATACACAAACACACAACACACATACAGTTTGGCATTGAAAGAGGTTAAAGAAGGGTAAAGATCAGAGTATAAGATTATTGGAAATTCAGCTGATCAACAGCCTGAACGAACCATCAGTTTCTTAATTCCAACACACCTCAGTGAAAGGGCTAATGATAGTTAATACTGCAATTACTAAGACCAAGTATGATACTTGCATGTTTTTCCCATTGAAGGAAAGTGTCCTGATGCAGTTAGTTCGGGCTCCAGTTGATCTTCAGTTTGATGCAGAGGTCTTTGATGAATGAAAAGACTAGGCCGCAGCCTGGCACAAGTTTAGAGGTCTGCTGAGTTCAGCATTCTTATACTGTGGACACTCCTTAAAGGACTGTAGAAGGTGGCCAATGGTTAGCCGGAGACAAAGAAAGTACAAAAGACCAAAAGAAGCAACAGAGGTAAAAAAGCATTTGTCTCCTTGGTTAATGGACTTTTAACTGTTGAGGATTTCACACCCTAAAGAGTTGTGTGGTCCAATCAGAGGTTGTCCACTCATAGGTAAAGTTACCTCTTTTTGTCTTCCAACATGTTGTTTTTCATATGGAATTTGATTGTATGTCAAGGTGGAAATCTTCAGAAGTTTTTTAACATTAATATCAACCAAAGTTAGCAAAATGTTATGGACACCAATGTTCAGGATATGAAAAATGCAGCTCATAAATACTAAATACAGGTACATGTGATCCTGATCAACAGAGTGGCTCTAAACGTTTATTTAAATGTGCATAGATTAGTATATATACAAACATAAAACATTAAAGACAAATAGAATGGGGAATATTGCTAGAGCCGACACAGGAGGCGCCGCCGGAACAGACACACTTGACGCAGGAGTGAAAGGCGCCGACACCAGAACAGACACACATGACACTGGAGTGGAGGCTCCCCTGCCACTGGAGCCAACATAAGAGGAAGGCCCACCTTTCCCTCCTCCTCCTCCTGGAGTGCTTGCTGTCCCATCCTCCAGGAGGATCTGCAGCATGCAATGCCTGACCCGGTGGCACCTCTGCACGCACAACCGGCTCTGGAACGGGCCCCACCAAGTCGACCATCGTCTCAATTTGGTCCGACGGAAGCCTTTTCCTCCTCGCCATGGGGCCCAGAGAGCCCCTTCCCTCAGAGCTAAGCACACCGAGTCAGGAGCTCGATGGAAATGAGTCAGAATCTAAACATCACGCTCTGACATAGAACACCTGGGATGTCAGGATCCTGGCAAGACAATTAAAAGATTCTCAAAACAGGAAGCAAGGACCCTGACAATACATGTATATAATGCATTCTAAAGTGAATATGTTCAAGTAAAACTGGTTTCTTTGTGTGTTCTCGAAAAAGGAAATGGAGTGAGAGTGAATCCCTCTACATTCCATTGGCTTGTAAAACAGTCTTATCTATATGTTGCTATGGTCACCGGAGGCCTGGTTCTGCATCTGGGTGTTAATTGCAGTTTGAGGGTAGTTTTACAGACACGTCAAGAGCATAGTTAGTTTGTGGAGTGAGGTATATGTGGTTATATTAATGAAACATAACCAGTTGTTGTGTGTCTGATCTGTCTCAGACACTACACATGCTTTAGATATTACAGACTTCCTGTTTCCCATTTCTCAAGATAATTTTACTGCCTCCCTATGGCAACACCATTCTAGATATCAAAAATCCCTTCATAATTTTGAATAATCAATGTCGTGGCATGATGCTCACCAAGTTTGGTAACAATCACATGAAATCCCTAGGAGGAGTATTTAAAAGTTCACAACCAACTTCCTGTTGGGCAGAGCTAAGAGGTGTCAGTGCAAAACTTGTTCGGGTCAACAAGCCCGATAACATATACCAAGTTTTGTACAGGTGTGTGTATGTATGATATATGTGCCATATTTTTGTGCCCCGTACCAGGGGGCGCTACCAAGCCCCCTTGCCCCACCCATGTGCCAGCCTTTGCCCAACTCTAATGGCTGAGCACTCTGACATGTGTGCCAAGTTTCAAGACTAGAAACTGATAAGCTGAATTAAAAAGCCAGTGCATTGTTTATCCAAAATAAACATGCTTTGACAAGAAATAATAGAAACATTATAAAAACATGTCTACAATAGTCCAATGTCTACTTTATGTTTTACAGTGACCATATAATTTTCAACACTGTAAAACAAAAATAAATACCTGAAAACACATCATTGCTGAGTGTTTTAAGTGAACTCATGATAGTTAAAGTTGACTTTTAAGTGCTTCCTGTATTTGTTGTACTTGTTCCTTGGATTTTAAAACGGGTGGAACTTTTGCTTTTTGGTGATAATGTGTTTTAATGTTCATAATGTTCTAAGTTCTTCACTTCATGTAAGTGTTTCCTAACCATTATGTATTGTAGCCCTGCAGCCCCATCAGAAAGGTCCAAGTATGCATCAGTGTTGTGTAATGGTTTCTTTCTATTGACTCACTGCTTTAATACTTACTGATTTCTACACACAAATGGCATTAAAAATGTCAGTGCACACTTGCAAAATGAGTAACAAAACTTTCCAAAGTTTTGAAAAGATGGAAAAACCTTCCATCAACTTTCCTCAGTAAACAATACATTGGCCACAGTTCATATTTATAAGTTACAAAACAAATATCCAGTGTAAAATATGTTAAGAATGAGTGTTTCATGTTTGTTATGTGAAAACTCACAGGATGTTCTGGAGGCGAGGACAGTCATCCTGGAGCATGTGATGAGCTGGAAGGGCAAAGCATTGCTGTTCTTATTCTTTGACTTCTCTGAGAAATCTGGAACCCAGAAACAAAGCATTAGATGGTAATACCATAGTAATGACTGTACACTGTTCATACTCATATATATCATATTCAATATTCCTTCAAGAAATATTATGGTTCTAAGATGTCTAAAAACCATGCTATTAAGATGGGACCAAGTTCTTTTTTGTTGGTGTCATTTGCAAACACTCCTCTCCTGATAGCTTCCCATTCTGATGTAGAGCTGCTGAGCAGCAGACCGGATGTCGGACAGAGATAGTCTCTTATCAGCACAAAGGACGCCGGAGCATAGAGTATTGTTTCTTATCTGAACTCAGGCCTCACGTTTATCTGTCCAAGTCCTGTCTACAATGCCTGCTAAAATAACAGCACACAGAGCATTGCTCACCACAAACATGTGGAATGGACTGTGGTTGATAAAGGACACAAACTAGTTGTATACTAATGGAAAATATACTAACTATGGTGGCTCAATGACAGACAATGATTATTTGCAGTACAACCTTTGGATGGCACATAAACATGTTAATTTCAACAGATGTAATCCAGCCATATATTTCTAACGATGACTGATTTGTTGTTTATAAGTTATTAATAAAATTTACAAAACAATTATAATCTACAATGTGTAAAATGCAGATAAATGGATGTAAAGGTAAGTGAGGACGACTGCAAATTAAGGCAGACAATAAGACTTTCCAATCAACTGTCCAATAAAATTTTAATTAGCAAAGCAATTGTCAAATACATTGCAATTTACAAGCTGCATTTAAAATGTTTGATTATTTATTATTTTATTGTTATATGTAGATTAAAAAGGCATAAACATGTCCATGCATTTGCCAATTTGTAAACTTATTTTTGTTTTATTTTAAAATTCACAGAATAACTGATAACTTCATACACCCATCATACACTCTTAAAAATAACCATAAAGGTTCTTTCCATAAAGAACCTTTGTAATGAAGAAAGGTTCTTAAGACTATTAAAATGTAAGAAAGAATTATTTTGTAAAGGACCACACACTGGTCCAATGATGGAATCCAACGGTGTGGGTGAAGCGCTTTTGCTTAGCGCTTCTGCGAGATTGATCATTTTATTAGCAGTGTTATTTAATTTAAATCTGACTCCAATTTAGATTATAATACCCTTAACTTGTTATTGACCATAATTATGTTCCTGATTAAGGCCTAATTTAACAAAATATTATTCAACGTGTTATATGTAAGTGTCTGTGTCACGTGATAGATATAGTTTGAAAGAAATGAGGCATTAATCCTCCTTGTGATGGGATTCTCCAGTCAAGCATAAGCTAAGGCATTCCCCATTTGAACACAAGTTTTCAGTTTGAACTATATCTTAAACACATATGTAATATAACATATTTTAACTGACA
>JAZGTJ010017670.1:0-11910 GCA_036877575.1 Botia almorhae
TCTCTCTCTCTCTCTCTCTCTCTCTCTCTCTCTCTGTCTCTCTTTTTCTCTCTCTGTCTCTCTCTTTCTCTCCCTCTCTGTCTCTCTCTCTGCCTCTCTCTCTGCAGTTGCTCTATTATGTAGAAAGGTTACACCGTATCTCCATCCCATATTTTACAATCCCTGTGGGCCCCGTATGTGTGTGCGTGTGAGAGAGATATATGGTGTGTAAGTGCGCAATCTCTTCAGTGCGCGAAGAATGATTTGCGTGTGAGTTACATCCTGTCGGGGGAGGGGCTCTTCATGTGAGGAGAGACAGGCACGTTAACAGAGCTGATAGATTTCGCTGAATGTAAAAATGCTGTGTGTGTGTGTGTGTGTGTGTAGTTGGAAGGTGAGCGCCGGTGCAGTCATGTTTCGACAATGATGTCATACCTTTCCTCCTGCTGTGTGCAACTAATTACACTCTGTCCGCTCTCGTTCCTGTCTGAACGCTGGTGTGAGACGAGATTCTCTCCAGGGTTCGAACCCTCACCAACAGCATCTTGTGAGATACATTCACACACTGTATAGTGACCCTCAATACACACGACTGATTAAATCGCACTATGGAGATGCGATTTAATTTATTTGTATAGTGTTTTTACAAATGAGGGCATACACAATATCCCCAGAGAACAATTCTGTCCAGTTCATTTCTGGGGACAGATTTATAGATTACACAGAGATTTGCCCTGAAATTTCATCACTCCTCTCTTTGATGAGCTGTCATGCTACCGGAAGGAAGTGGCATGACAGGAAGTGATGTCATACATCCTCATGAAAGGAACCGTTGCATGAATCGTTGTCTGCCTCAGCTTTTTCTGTTCTGAAATGGTAAGAGGCCATAGACTCTTATAGGTGCATCATTACTTCTGTGAGACAACCTGTTGAGGAATGCTGAACTTAGAAACAATACACTTCTAATTATACATAATGACTGTTTTCAACACAGTAAACATAAGTTATGTGTAGTTCTGTACCAATTGATGACATCATCTCCTGAGCCCGTACAGAGGCACTGTATAATAACATCACCCATGTGGAATGCTAAGGTGGTCTGTTATTTAGCATGAGATGGTTGTCTTTGTGTTTGTTTAACACTGATATATATATATCCATTGATTAGTTTAGACAGTTCTATAGTGCTTCACTTCTTATTTCCTCTTCCTCTCTCTCTGTCTCTCTCTCTCTCTCTCATTCTATAATCCCCAGTTCTAATTATAATATGCGATAATAATATATGATTTTATGATAATATACGCTAATAATATATTATAACAATATATAATACATCGCTTGGATTTTTACAAATGGACAGAATGATTTATTGTAAATGGAAATTAATGTTTAAGAAAAAGATAAAAAGGAAGCCGCTTGTTTAAGATTTCAACACACATAAACAGAAAGCATGTTTAGTTCCCTGCTGGAGCCCTGCACATTACATGTCTGTCCACCACAGTGATTTTAAAGTTTATTTCTGTGACTTATTAAACCGAATCATTAAATTCTATGTTCATTTAGAGTGTGTGTATTTTGGGAATTTTCAGGGTTAGGATGTAAACTTTAGGTTTTATTATTACAATTCCCAGAAAGACTAAGCATGCTTTCATTTTCATACAAAGCTCTTGAGTAAGAAAACAAGTGCTTTGTGGCTTTCTAGAGGAGAGCCTGTGTGTGTGTGTGTGTCCTTCTCTTGGAAGCTCACAAATGCTTCTATTCACAGATGAAGTGTGGAAAAACATGTGATTGTTTCAGAAAGAGAAACAGAGAGAGAGAAAGAGAAGCGCATTTCATAACAGCACCACATTTCAAAGTCAGATGTGATACAGCACACTCATGACCTCACTGATTCTGTTCCGGTGGAGATGGGCTGATGTCCACTGTGAGGGAGATTTCTGCTGCTATATTGCATTTGCTGAACATTTGCAATCAGTGATGTTTTCCTGTGGCGAATTCGGCGGATTAAATATGCCACAAAGGAAATTATGTCTAGCTGGGTAACACAGAATCATTGCAGTTGTAATAATGACCTGGACTTGGTGTTCTAGGTGGTTGCTAGGGAGCTCTGTGCTGTTTCTACAGTACAAACCCATGAGGAACTTCATTTTTATGCTGTCTTAGAAACTTCCACATACTCATCTAGACCCGTATTATGTAAACAGTAAGACATAAGACTACATACACCTAAGTCTGGATGACAGTAATGCTATAGGAACATCTACATTAACTAACCTGTTTACATAGAGTAGCTATCTAAACATAAACCTTTCTTTAATCTCTATTATTTGTAATTTTTTCATTTCGAGACCGTCTTAATATACACTAATATACACTTAATATACACTTAAAATACACTCTTTCACCAGCTGTGGTCTCAATGGCGTAGCTAAACCTACACACATTCATACCGTCACAGCAAAGCTGTGAATTCACTTTGTGAACGTGAACTACCGAATGTCAAAAGCTTAAATCTCTGTTCTGCTCCGAAACAGGAAACAACACGATGAAAACCATTAAGGGCATAAACAGTAAGCTTTACTTCAACCTTAAAGATTTCACTTCTGTGTGAGCGTCTAGGTGTGTGCATGTCAATCTGAATTCAGAGCTCAGTATTGCTGGAATAAGACGAGGTGAATGTTCACACGCTCGCACAGCGAGGGGAACATTTGGATACGGTGATCAGACGGTCTCAGCTGTCCTGCTCGGGCGTGGCTACTGTACCAGCAAAGGTTATCGGCCCGTTAGCCACACGCGGTTGAACTTGTCGGGGAGTCATGGACGTTATTAAAGGGGAAACCATGTTGAAGGTCCAGCAGTTGAGGGTGAGTTCAGAATCCAGCCGCTTGTTGCTCGGTTATTCTGTAGTAATTGTAATAAGATTGTCATATTATAAAAATTGAAAGTAATAGATGTGTTAATTAGATGTTTGTGAAAGTGTTAAGTAAAGCGGTTGTTTGTACAAATAAAGACGCAGATAACCAACAATGCAGGCAGTTTATCTTTTTATTGAAAAGTTATTTATTAAAGATTTGTTGTATCGGTTGTTTAATTGTAGCCACACAGCTGGTTGTGAGACCAGCTACAAGACTAATGAAACACACACACACACTCAAACGCACACAGTGATGCATGTGGATGTTGAATTCGTCCCGTATGGGGGACATTTGAATCATCTGGATGTTTAGGTTCCGCTGAGCCGAGACAATTGTTTTTCAAGCAGAGAGATAAAAAGATTCCATGCAGCTCCAGTATGACCTGCAAATAGACTGTAGGATTGGGGTGGGTCTTCCCCTTCCATAAAAACACACAGCAGAGCCCAACCCCAACTACTGGCCTCTGGAATGACAAGCAAATGTGCTCACTCACACACACACACACACACAGACTGGCCTGCTGCTGGGGTCGTTTTATGCCCTGTAACTGGAGCCAATATGTTTCCTGCTGTGTGTGTGTCTCAGAACGATGAGAGAGGTTTAATCGCTCAAACTAGAACTGTACGTGCACGTTTTTCGAGACTGCAGCTCATTCTGATATAACAGAGGACAATTTCAGCCCCAAAGTGGCAAATAATTAGAAATGTTCCCATAATGCATTGCAGCTTTGTGCTAGGAGAGGCAATTGGTCACAGGAGGAAGCGTTGACTTGAACTAGGTCACCTGATCTGAGACAATGACACAAATACGTGTGGTGTTTTGTCACATGCAAGTTAAAATTGTTGGGGATTCTGCTTAAAGGAAAGTTTAACGATCAATATGCTGTTGTCATTTAATCTGTTTTATATCTGTATATTGCTCTTCTGTATGGCTTTCCTTATTCTTTTAAATGTAGTCTGTGTGTACTTGCATTAAAACAGGTTTGCAGCCAGTAAGTCAGAACTTATTTGTCATGCTGTATCTTCTTGTTCCAAATTCGAATATACAGGTTGATATACGAGAAAATGGTAGAATTGTGAATTTTTAGTTGAACGTTTTTTCCAACAAGTCAGATACGTTTTGGCGGTTTAAATACGTGAAATATTTCCCCCTCATTTAAACTGTTATCAGTTTATTTGCTGCTATTTTATTTACTGTTTTATTTTATTTATATAGCCTTTTGTCCAAGACTTTACTTGTCTGTAGAAAAATTCGTCTGGGGGACATAAGTACTGTCTTGTTTTTTAAATGTTGACTTCCTCTGTCATCTCCGAGTCTGTGATTCAAAGCACCGATAATGTCTGTTTACCTGCCGAAACAATCTTTACAGTGGCACCTCTCAAATGTGTGTTTTGTGTTCAAATAAGAGATGAGACAAATTGCTGTAATTTGTGTCTGAGTACTGCATGCAGTTGGACAGCCTCTAATAAAACCCTGACTGTGTGACGTCTTGAGAGGAACATATACATTTTACTCCTAAACATACACATAATATGACATGTTGGTGTGACATTGTGTTTTTACACTTGTTTGGAATGAGCACACTAGGATCCCCCTGTTCAAAATAATCTATGCCCATGACAGAATTAAAGTTAAGAACAGGAATAAGTAAATTTAAAGGCTTCATTATATGGTTTTGCCTGTTTAAACTTATCTTTAACTTAAACTATAGGAGACATGCTCTTAAAACAAAGAAATCTTCAAATATTATAAGTATTTAAACATTTTTAGTATCTCTGGAACAATAAACATCAACTGCATTTCCACTGGTGATCTAAACGAGTGTTTTTAAAACGTTTCTATTGAATGTTTCTGTTCACACGCTTGAGGTGCATTTTGGGATTGATGGCGACAGCATGGCGGCGGTGGGTGAAGCGTGGTGAAAACGTTCAAACAGTTCGGTTGCTTTATGCAAATGAGTACCGAGAAATGTGTGTTTCAGTAATAAAATAGATTCGTAAATATACGAATGTACGAAATATACGAATGTAAGGTGTACACATTTTTTGTGACTTTTGAGAAATACAGGAACCTGGTTTGAATGTTGTTTTAGTATTGAAAGTTTGAGTACCCTCATTTAGTTAAAGTGTTGCTTCTTTGTAGCTTTGTGGTGAACTCTTAAAAGAAATGTGTAAATTCTAAGCCAAGGTTTTCTGTTGTTGTAGATCTGTGTTTGTGTATTTGCTATCCATACTAAGCAGCTATATAATAGCTTTCTCTGTCAGGATTTTTTCTCTGTGTGTCTGTCCTGTGTATTTGCATAGCAGATTATGAAGCTCCGCTATCTGTGCAACACTCAGAAATCATTTTGCATCTTCCTTCTTTCTCTGCTCGTTGCCTAGCGACGCTGAGGTTGCTAAATAAATATTTGTGTGATGTGAGAGTCGCTCATAATATATGCGAAGGTGAGAAACCAGGCGTCTCTGTTTTAAATCGGGAAATTCAGGACAGGACTGTAACTCGAAGCGAGAAATCATACTCGCAAGCGTTTGCTCGTATAATGCAGCCGTCATTATGAAAAGTGTTTCCGAGATATGTATTCAAATATGTAATCAGAGATACTCCACTAACAAAACGCAATGCAGTATTACCATGTAATTTAAACCATGTTTTGTGACAACCCTTGATAGGACTATGTTGTTTTTTTGCAGTCTTATGTGTGTGTTGTGTTTTGTGAACATAGTAATCATTCAGTATTATTGTGTATGTCCCAGTACAGTAGTAGTATAATCTAACACCATTACTGTACCAAAATAGTGCGTTTTTAGGGGCGTCTTTAGATTTGCTGTTGACAGTTTGCTTTATTGCTAATGATTGTGCTTTTGTAACATTAGATAGCTGCGGTATGTTAGTAACGAACGTGATAGTTCTGTGACACACATGAATAGCTGGTGTGAATAGCAGCTTTGTGAGCAGAGAACTCTGGGAAACCGATAAAGCTGTCGGTTCCTCTCATTGGCTGCAAACCTGCTGTCCCAGGCTGCTTCTGATTGGCTGCCCAGTATCAGTCACTCCTGGCCTGTTGCTACACTGTACACTTCAGACTGTACACCGCCTGCTGTCTTTAAAAAAAGTAAGTGTGAAAGTAGGTATTATGCAACAATAAACATTGATTTTTGTGACTAAGATTTGAATATGCACAACATATAACTGTTTTGTTGCATAAACCCCTTGTTACTTTTCTTGCAGGCACATTTTTCACTTCCACGTTTTTCCTTGTTGTGGACTTAATAACTTCCCTTTTCTCAAAACCCGATATTCCGTTTGTTCTGTCCACATGCAGTCACAAAATGATCTGTTACTATGGAAACGATGGCAGGGGGGCATGGCTCAAACTGGACTTCGTCGGTGCCCATGGCAACTATGCTGTTTTGGCAATGCCAGTTAAAGCCATTAGTCATGATTTTAGCCGTGTATAATTCTGAACGATTGCCACGCATTAAACTCCACAGTACTTCAAGAAACACCATGCAAATATAACGGTAGTGTTAAAACAATATGTAAATGTCATATTGCTTTTTCCAAAGTGGTTTATGCCATCACTTAATTTATTTCAGTCTCAGGTGGGTATCTGTAGTGGGCGTAGAATGATTTTTAGTGGTTTAAACTCCGTTTTGTGGTTAAACCTGTTTCTCTTCTCTCCAGGGGACAAGGCAGAGATTATGTCTTTTGTATATCCTGTATGCATGTATTGTTGGGGAAGAGGAAGCGAGAAGCTGAAAAAGGAAGTAGTTAAAAGCGCCCTTTTCAGTATCTTACTAAGGGAACGTTCTGGAAGACAAGAGGTTTTGGCCTCAGTTTTGTGTAGATTTACACAAACTGTCTAAATATGAGCGAGAGGTCTCGCCAACGATTACACAAATTTACCATGGTAGCTAAAGTTAGCACCCAAATACACTAGCCGCATATTCACTACCATAAAACTGTGGTAGCTTCATATCAGCCAGGACTATTTAAAAAATGATTCTGAACTCTTCAAATGCTTTTTACAATGTTTGGAGATCTCATGCTACTGTATTAAAGTTTTACAATAGTAGCAATAGTTTTGGTAACTATGGTAGCTGGTATTTAGGCAGAAACTATGGTTACAGACTGAATTGGTTGTCAGGAATACACAATCACAGCTGCGGGGTGTGTCTGGTTGAAGGGGTTGTCAGATGTTTGTTATTTGATGAGTGTATTGACAGATGTATTGTGCTTTATTGTGTGAGTGACAGGTAGTTTGGATGGAGGTTTATTGATCTTTCTACATGGTTTTTGCACAGTGTTTTCATCCTATTCTGTGTGTGTGTGTGCACATGACTGTCACATATATTCACAGGGGCTCAGACAGATTTCTTTGTCCCCCTGATATGTTGGCCAATATGGCCTCCATATTGAGAGGACATTCTCAATCGAAGTGCACTGGCCGCTTCAAAGAGCCCTTCAGAGGGAACTGATGGACATTTGTTCCCATAATTCCTTGCACAGATACTTTGTGCCATGACAGCACCTTTATGCTAAGCATGGGACATGCTTAATGGAACAGTTTTTGGTCCCTTATATCCTTAATGCCTTGAACCATGGGTGAACCATGGGTTGAAAACAGCCCACACATGTACTGAAATATAACTAGCGCCCCCTCTGGTCTGGATGAATAGGTTTTTCTTTTAGGTAATGTAGAATAAAAGCAAGTATGCGTATGCTGTTCCCATTGTGTTCTTGTTCAATCGGATCTGATCTAAATCTAAATCTGATTACAACAGATCCATATCCTGAGAAAAGATGTGTTCACTTTCCTTGTTTTGTAGCTAAGTGGTTAAGCTAATCTGAGTACTGTGTGTGCGTGCGTGCATGTGTATAAGAGTGTGTGTGTGTTTAAATTTAGCATGTCACTGTCACCTCTTCAAATATGCAGAATGAATCTTTGGATTTCCCCTAACCTGTGCAGGCCTGGCTCTATCAGTTTGAATGCAGTGTGTGTGTGTGTGTGTGTGTGTTTCAAGTTAAAGTGCTACTAAACCCGAGAAAGCTTCTACAGCACACTCTGAACATGATCTGGTTATAAAGACAGAGCAGTAGAGACAGGAAGCAGGTTGTGTGTTTGATCAATAATAATTTGTCAGTTTGTCGGAGCGCTGAGCAGTTTAAACTGCAGATTTTGTGTGTATGAATCGATTCTTTAAACATTAGAGACTTTGTTTTTTAAGTACTTTTTAAAATGTACATTTGTTTAAACATTCTCGTTTAATAATTTAACAAATGTTATACAAATGTATTTGTATAAACGTTTACTCAAATAATTTGGGGTTTTAAGTGTGGGTTGTGTATTGTAGAAAGTGTCTGTATATTTGGCACATGGAGTCCAGTGTGTGTGTGTGTGTGTGTGTGTGTGTGTGTGTGTATCAGATTTCTACTGACACACATACCTCACATACCCAGTATAGTTTCCCTGAAAACCAACTTCACACGCATGCACAGATGCATGCTATGTTTTCACTTTCACCATTAAAGAAACAGACACACTAAATGTACACTGTGCTGGCAGCACATGTAATTGTTTGTATTGACTGAGGGCATGGCACCATCTTAGAAAGATTTATTTCCAAGACAGGATAGATGAGATTTATGGTGTCAACACTAACATGCTTAGCTGACTTAAGCTGAGAAGCTTGCTAAGACACTTGTTCATAACAGACACGTCTTGTCTCTTCTAGTCTCTTAAAATCAGACGTTTCTGATCCACATTTGGTTGGAGTTTGAGATTTTGGCTAATGCTTTCTGGTTCTGTGTACAGTAGGTATCAGAAAACATGTTATGCCATGATATTCTTGTTTATGTATTATATTTAACTATAACAACACTTTGTTGTTTTGTTTTGTTGTTTTGTTTAATGACATCATAGCACATATTATTAGTTTAATATCAGTAACGGCCTGTTTTAGTCTCATTTATGGATTTTATTGCCTGTGAAAATCTCAGTTTTAGGTGCTTGTAGGTGAAGTCGGAACTTATCTTATGTAATGGAATAAATCAGGATCATTTAAAGGTGGAACAAAATGGATGAAAGTTGGCCATGCAACAATGTACATGAACAATGAACGATGTGTATGAGTGTGTGCGTACAGTATGTGTGTGTCTGTGTGAGTCAGTCTGTAAATTGTTTTTGAAGGCATGTGTTTATGCATGGATGAAGGCGCTTTGTTGTTGCAGTTAACAATCACGTCTGTTTCCTTGAGTTGAATTATAGATGGTAATCAGCTTAATAATGAACACCCTCAAACAAAGTTCATTGCATTGCAAAATCCCCCAGTGCATGATGGGTAATCGGCCACATTCCACAGTTGATCAGCTGAAACTGTTTCTTTTCCTTCTTGGACATTTTGGCTACTTTCTATTCATTGGAGAAATTGAATTATATTAGTTGCTAAATTAATTATATTAGTGGCTAATTGGAATTTATCTACAAATCTGAACGTGTTAGTGAGTTAGTTTTGAGTCTGTTTAGTTTTGGTGGCTTTTTCTTGTTAACGTCAGGTTGATTTTTCATTGTTTCGTTTATGATGATGCGTGACGAGTTATTTGATTTTATTAATCGACGTCGGTCGGTTTGTTCGCTCCGATGGTTCCTGGAGGAGCCGGACCCCCCTCATCTTACCCCGCTGCAGGAGTACCTACAGAGGTGGCTCCAGATGAAGATGGCCAGTGATGTAAGTAGTCATAGCGACCGCATCCCTCAGCAGGTTGTCATGATGATGTCATCGTCATGGTTTATTTAGATCAAATCAGATCAAATGTTTATCAAACTACCTGAATTAAAGTTTATGAACCTGGCTGTTGGTTTTAGTTTTAAGCCTTAATTGGAAAGCTTCTTTGTCACTATTGAATTGTTAATCAGTGCATTTGATTGTAATAGATCAAAAAATAGCCAGAAGCTGTTGAATTGTTGTCGTGGTTCTCTGTAGTTAGTGATTAGTTTGATTTGTTCTAAGGGAGTCAGCTTGGACATTGGATTTCCAGCACACATCAGCAAAGCTTGGAAGTGGGTTTGCGTGGTTGCATTAGCACAGGAAGAGTGTGTTTGTGTCATCATTTCAGCCAAAGTGACTCACATTTCAGCTTTCAGTGGTGGACGGGTCTTAAATGTGACAGACAGACTTGACTCCACCTAAAACAGTTTCATAAGCTTAAGGCTTAGCTTTACACCAACATCAGGAAGCGTGAAATGCAAATCACCTTCAGACTCCTCTGTTTCTCTGCCTTTCTTTTTCTGCAGGGTTCGGCCAAGCAGCCGTGCTGGTTAATAAGTCTAATTAGTTTTAGGCAGTGCTGGACACCAGCTTGATGCGTAAACCAGCTTAAACCAGCGTGATGAGAGTTATGGGAGTTTTTAGCAGTGTTTGTGTCTGTGTGCAACGTTACATGGTAAATGTTCTCCTGGGTTCTGTATATCAATGAAATGTTTCTGTGTGTGTAAAGAGAAAGACATTTAAGTCAATCTTGGGCTTTTTCATGTCAGAAAGACAAATATTGGTGAAACGACCATCCAAGGGTGTCTGTGTGTGTATGTGTGTGTGCGAGACCTCTCTGTATATCATGACTAAGAGGTTACAGTAGCTCTGTTCTGCCTGTTTGTGCTACACAAAGACTCTGTGTTAAAGACAAATGGATTAGCATTTCTCTCTCTCACACACACACACACTGGCTGTCTCACACAAATATTTCTCTCAGAATGCAAACTGCCTACAAGCTCCGGCTATGATGAACAGAAGTCATTGAACGGGGATAGAGAGAGTCAGTTTTATTTTCTATGAAAAGAGGGACTTCAAAACATCTCATGATGATTAGAAAACCCCTTCCACAGACATGGAGCATTGTTTGTGTGAGTGTGTCAGGAAGATACGCTTTTTCAAGAACGTTATGAGTGGTTTTCATGAGGGAGGTTTCCAGTGAGTTGCTTGATTATTGCTTATAGGCCAAAGTAAAAAGAGTTAGTTAGAAGGTACTGGAAGGTAGACAAAAAGTAAAGGTTTGAAAAGTAAAGGCACACACTTCCTTAACAAGCCACATGTTTTATGCCTAGCACAACTGGTGCGGGGGTCCAGCTAACTGGGAATGTTCTCGGAACATTGACTAATATTCACTAGAAGTTTTCTTAAAGTTATCAAAAAAGTTCTTGCAGTTTTTTTTGCGGGACCTTTTTAAACTTAATATATCATATCAAAAAACGTTATTCTTAAGTAGTTAGTGGAATGTTTTAAAAAGTTACAGAATTAAAAAATGTTTTAATAATAATGTTCTTATAACAAGCAGTTTGTCAGTTTAAAAAACTGGATGTTCCTGGAATTTTCAAAATAACCCTTTGTAGCATTTTTGGAAACATTGGGGAAATGTTTTTGGGACCTAAAATTGTTGCCTGGGAAATTACATGCTGAAGTTTAATACTGCCGTTTGTTTAGATCCCTAAATAGGAGCATTAATAGTGATGCATCATACGATATTCACACCAACAACGTATGTTAATAAGGTCATCAGTCACTACACAATAATGATATTAATACCTCACACACGCACGCACACATCTGCACCTTCTCAAAGCCACTTCCTGTCTCTGCTGTTTTTAGGTCAGGAGATTTCTGAGTGTTATTTTAACATTCCTGAGAGACGGAAAACCAAAATAGATCAACTTAGTCAGTGCTTTATCAAATTGCACGTGTAATGTAGTATTATTCCGTTCTGAGTATGACTTCTGGGGTTTTACAGAGTGGGAGAGAGCTAATGCTGGAGTAGGTTTATAATGTCTGAAAGTTTCTGTGTTAAAATGGTGTGTATGTGTGTTTGTTTAAAATTGTTCTCACAAATACATTGGAATAGACTCACGAGGATATTTAAAGTTGTTTTCACAATTTGACAAGCTAATGAAATATTCAAACGGTTTGTTTTGAATTTAGGAGTATCAAAAGCATTTGTATGGGGGTTAGGTTATAGGCTTAAAGGT